>CATIWM010114314.1:0-29857 GCA_949671775.1 Mallotus repandus | reverse complement strand
TTTTTTGCTTGATTGATGTTTCATATCTATTTTGAAATTTGTATTTTTTTTGTTTCTATTTTCAAGATTGAGATTATTTGATTAAACGTGAGGAATATTTTAAGACTAAGGTTGGCAATAACATGTGTGAAGGAGAATAATGTCATTGGGAAGCTAAAAGAGAATCTTTTTTAGTCTCAGCTTAATTTGTTTAAGGAGACTTGTTTTGGTTATTTTCTTGACATGCATCATTTTAATTTTCAGCCTCAGGTTGTTCACTGTTTGCATCTTAGGGAGGTTAGTTAACTAGTGAAGGAAAATATATGGTATAATGTGAATGGTCATTTTTTGAAGTTTTCTTTTGTTAAATTTGTATTGGTTAGAGACTTAAGATATGTTGGCGAGTTAGATAAGTATGTGTTAGTTGTACAAAGAATAGTTTGGCTAAATAATACTTTGATGGTTCTAAGAAAATAAGTAGGAATGTTGTTCAGGACCTATTTTTTAGTAAGAAAGCTCTTTCTAATGAAGATGCTGAAGGGAAATTTGTTATGCTACTTAGGCTTTAAGAATAGTGTGGTGAGCACTAACCTAAGTAGAGTAAATTTCAAAAATTTACTTTCTCATAACCCTTCATCACATGAAGAATTTCCACTCCCAAGATCAATTTTGCATTTAAACACATAGCTAACATACATCAACATGTATAATTATAAAACTTTGGAAATCATATTGGCGGAATACTTACAATTTCCTAAGAGTTTAATGTGGACCATAAGTAATCTACTACAATGGATTGCTTTCTTAAATCAATGCTAAGCCACCCAAGTGTATGGCCTCTAGCTTGAAACACCAAAGCCTTCTAATCACCTTCTTGCCTTCAATCAAGTATGGTTTTAAGCACCTCTCTTATGATCCAAGAAGCTTGAACTAACTTTATTCTGCTAACAAGTATAAGAGTATACTTTATGGTATATGTTTGGTTTCCTTTTGGTATATTTTGTGTCTCTACACTTTCCACTAACTCTTAATGGAATATATCTCATTATCATACTAACTTAAGAACTCTTATTAAGGTGATATATATATGTTTAGAGAATTAGGGTTAATTAGATATATCTATACAAATATCTCTTACACCATCATCATTAGGAAGCCACCTTGTATGGCACCTAATGACTTAGTTAAGAATAGATGTTGATATATATAAACACATCTCATGTATTTCATCCACACATATATATTCTCTATATAACCCACTAACTCAAATTGCCCCTAAAGTCAACGAAAGACACATATGAGATAATATCTCCTGATATGCCAAAAAGACTTTATATTGATTAATGGACTTGGGCTGGGCTATTGGGCAAACTCTTGGGCCAATATATGGGCCAAAACCAATCCATAAATCACTTCGGCCTAGTTGATGGAATTAGGCCTTTAAGTTGGGCCAACTTTTAGCTCAAACCCATTCCATCAAACTAATGGGCCTTAGATTAATATTTGGGCTAAAACTCTTTTGGGACTAGGCCCACACACCTTGGGCCATTAAACCAACTCCATAAGGAAACAATATATACTATTTATTTAACACTTTAATTAATATCTCATACTAATCAAGTATTTAATAATTAAACTCTTGGTGGAATTAAATTTCATGATATGCTAGAATCATTTCTAAAAGCATAAATCCAATTCCATTAATCTTAATTAATCAATTAAACTCTTTTATCAATAATTAGATTAATAAGGTGATATGGAAAAACTCTTTTTGGTGTGACTTACTGGGTTTATGTCTAATTGGCAATGAGAATATAATATCAACTCTTGATATTATTTGAAACTCTTTAAATCCTAAATGTGAAAATCCCAATTGTACACATTTAGTTCTCATAAGTTGTGAGTGACCCCTAGCATCAATATCACAAATACCCAATTAGAAAGGAATGCATATGATGATTCATACGAACCCTTATGGTCGTAATTACCGTGCACTAAAATCCCTTCATTAGAAGATCCTGATATAGCCTAAAGTCAAGTTAAAGTCAAACTCTAATAGCTTTATCATATGACCTCATCTAAAGTTATTCTTAATAAAACATAACAAATACTGGAAACACTTCTAGCACTGAAACTCTTTCAGACTATGTTATATTTGTCTTGACCAGGAACTCTATTCATCAAGAATAAATTTAGATAGCATAGGATCTATCCAAGTTCACTCCAGGCAATCAATCTCATTTTGGTTGAACACTCATCCCTACATTGCACTGACTAGAGCCACCACACGCCATATACCTATGTGTGAATAACATAAGTATGTAAGCGGTAACAAACTCTAACCACTCAAATGTGGATGACTGTTACCTCAGGTTAAAGCACTATATGCACCATTATGACCTAGACTGTGATCGTTGACTATAAGTGAATATCCTTGCGATCACAAATCTAATGTCACTATTCGATCCATTATCACATGAGTATCCACATGTCTATTTTGATATCTCATATCAAGTAGCATGAGACTTACTACCTCCTACTATTAGTATCACATACTAATCAAGGACAATAGACAGAGGTGATAGTCTAATTAATATTACCCAAATATTAATTAATTGACTATGAACAATTTATAACATATGTACTAAATAAATTTGTAGCTAATATTATCAACTCTTGATAATAAATTTATTTAACATAATACTAAAGGATAAATACTCAAATAAATAAACACTTTATTTAAATGAATACTTTATTGCCATTTGGGATAATTTACAATGTCATTATACATTACAAAATGGAACTAGGGCACATTTATGCTAACAGATGTTGTTAAGATTGTTATGCTTCATTTTGTAGTTTTTTCCCCTCTCCAAAACAAAATCATGCTAATATGGAACACTTGATGCTTATTAATAGATGTGATTATAATGGTTATCTATAGGGTAAGAGTTATTATCGATTGTTAGGGTTCCCTTTGGTTCTTTAATATTGGTTTTATGATGTGGTTTTTGTGAATCGAGATTGGCTAGTTTAATGGATTATATTCCACATATATTGAAGTGAAAATCTAATAGTATTCCTAATTATAATTATATGGAGAGTTTTTATTTTCGATGCTTGAGTGCAATTTTTTTGAATTTTTATTATATTTATTATATACTTGGTTGTTTTTTATTTGTTTGATTTTTGTTACTTTTTTAATGCAGTTAAACTTGAAGGATATTTATTCTTCTTCTAAAGAGTTTAGAAGATTAAATTTAAGTATACTAGATTTAGTGTCTACCAAATCAATATCTATTAAAAAGAAAATTTTGAGTTCTGATGATTTTGAGACTCCTCCTTAGTCTAAAAAATCATAAGTTTTTGAAAAAAATTAGGTTGTTGACCGTTTCATGATCAAACCCTAATCTACCTTAGTTTGATTTTAACAAACTCAATTTTGTGTCACTAATGTGTTTTTTTCAAGTGTGTATAAGTTAGAAAAATTAAGAGGAATTTCCAAGCTTGAAAATGAAGAAAAGCATCAAGATAGTGATGTTCATGATCCATATCCAGATAGTTAGCATCCTCACGAGCATAACCATACTAAAAAGCATTAATAAAAAAGTTCTAGTGATCCTTATAGTTATTGTTATGACCATAACTATGTTTGTGAAAAGTTAATCATAATCGTGACCAAGCTAATTGAGACCATGATTTAATCAAATAAAAATTGAAGATTCATCTAGTGACCCTTTATGATTTATGTCATGATTGTAAGGTGTTGATCATGAGCATGATAAGCCATGATCATGAATATGGCTATTTAAAGCTTAATGAAGCCTTTCATTTAATAACCCTCATGATTGTAATGTAAGTCACGATTCGGTCTCATGAGCATGACCTAAAGGAAGACAATTAAGGCTTTTCGTCTAGTGACCTTCACGGTCCCATGTCACAATCGTGACTATAGTCATAATCACACTGTCAAACTTATAATAGTCACAATAAGGCTCTAATAGTTAATTTTATCAATGATCACGATTGTGATAAGGCATATCACTATCGTGACCAAGCTTAACTTTGTAAAAATTCGTTCATACATTTAATGAAGATGGTGAAGCTTGAAGAAGTTTATGTAGCACTCCAACAACTATATTTTTGTTCCTCAACTATAAATACATCTCTAAAAAACCTCACTTAAGGAGTTGGATGAGTGGTTAAGCAATTTATTTCTTGGCATTTCAATTGTGTTTTAAATTTTTCTTCTAATTTCTTTTACTTACTCTCTTAAAACCCTTGAGTGTGGGTTGTGTGTTCTAGATTAGGTTATCTTTCATCTCTTTTCTTGGGTTGAAAAAGGGAAGTGAGGAACTAATTCTAGAGTAATTGGTTTAAATGTGAACCATTAAAACACTTTGGTTTTTTTTAATTTTTGGTTAAAGTTCAGCCAAAAAATGCTTGTGTATAAAAGTTTGAGTTTAGCCTTAAAAACTCAATTATAATCAATATAAAGAATGAATAGATTGGTGGTGGGTTTGCAAAATTTTAACTTGGGGATAAGTTAGGTGGAGATGTAAGTTTTGAAAAACCAAACTCCTTAAATAAAGTTTCTAATTTATCTTTTTTCTATTAATCATTTTCATTTGTACTTGATCTTTATCAATCTTCTTTTAAATTTTCATCAGCCCTATTCACCCCTTAGGGCCTTTTCAATTAGTATTAAAGCTTGAATTCTAGACACTTAATTATAAGAATCAAGATCATAGGGAGTGAAATCATAACTTTTATTCTTTTAGACTCTTATTTAATGGTAGTGATTACTCTCATTGGAAATTTAAAATGGAGTTATACCTTGAAACCCAAATAGATTATAGGATGTAGTATTAGATGGTTGGGAACCTCCTAAAGCTAAAGTAGACAATTTTAAGTTCTCCATTGATGAAAGTCAATGGACTCAAGAACAAAAAATAGGAATCATAATAACAAGAAGGAGATAACTATCCTTCTTGCCTCCATATCAGGGGAAGAATGAGGAAAGATCCAACATTATTTATCTGCAAAGGAGATATAAGAGACTCTTTAGAACTATTATAAAGGAATTATTCAAGTAAAAAGAAAAAAGGTTCAATTCCATGTATATGAGTATAGACTCTTTAAAATAAAGCCTCAAGAGTCTATCACTAATATGACCAACCAACTAAATGCTCTACTTGTAACACTCGAAAAGATTGGGAAGCACTACATAAATGAGGAGTTGAACACTAAGATTCTTAGAATCCTACCCAAGAAAGATTGAGAGTTTAGAATCACCTCTATTGAAGAATCTCATGACTTATTAAAGCTCTCCACTGATTTATAATTAGAAAGCTTTTTACATATGAGGTCACCTTAAAGCAAAGAGATAACGAGAAAGAAGAAAAAAATAATAGTTCTCAAGAGTATATATAAGAAAAAAGTGAAAAAGAGAATGTCATGGACTCAAATGAAGATGATAGTAATATTTCCATGCTCACTAGAAACTTCAAAAAGCTCTCAAAAAGAATAACTTCTCAAGATTAAGAGATGGGAAGAAGAATGAGGCTGAAAAGAACAAGGAGGTGACTTACTATAAGTACAAGAAAACAGGACACATTAGAAGTGAATGCCCCAAGATGAAGTTTAAGGGTAAGGGAGGAAAGGACAAGAAGAAAGCCTTCAAAGCTATATAGGATAACTCCTTTGATTCAAAAAGGAATAGGAGTAACATAAGATGGCCAACCTTTGCTTTATAGCACTTAAAGACAACAATAAAGTACCTTTTAATTCTCATTTTTCTTATGATGAACATGATAGCATTAACAATGATTGTGATGATAATGAGAGTTCTATTATGAGCAAACTTGTGCTTAAATGTGGAATATACTTTCAAGAAAAAGATTTACAAACAAGAGCTTTCAAAAATGGCCAAAGAATTTGAAAAATTCTACCCCTCTGAAAAATGAACTTGAGAAAGCTAGGCATGAGAATGAAAAGCTTTCTTAAGAAATTTTGGATTTAAAATATTTAGTTTCTAAATTTAAGAAAGGGAAAAACACTTTTAATAATCTTTTGGACTCTCAAAGATTTATTTGGTAACATACATAGTTTGGGATACTCAAATGGAGCATCCTCTTCATCATCAACACATAACATATTTGTTAAGGCTAAGGATCCCTCTTCTTGTTCACCATCTAATGTAAGTGATGTAAGTCACAAGGCTCAAGTCTTTAAAGCTATGAAACCTATGTCACAAAGAGCCAAAGTTGAGCCATAAAAAACTCATCCCTTAAAGCTCAGAGGTCTAAGGCTCAAGTAAAAAAACCTCAACCTAAACATGCCTTCATGTACACCAAAGAAAACACACACTAAAGCATTTTTTTTATAAAACTACTCACCCTCTTGTGAATCCATTGCTCATGCATCCTCTAAATTATTTATGTCATTCAAAAGGTTCACACCATACTAACATTCACAATTTAGAAGAAATGTGTCAAATATAAAATATGTGCATAATATACAAACACACACATGCATAAAAAACCAAGGGATATACAAATGTGAGATGCTTTTATTGCATGACCTTAGGACATACAAACAATGTGTGTTACTATTAGGGTTTTAAATGAGTTGAGCTACTCACAAGCAGCTCGGTGTTCGGCTCAATAAAAACTCATTCAAGCTCATGTGTTGAAGCTCATTTAATAAACGAGTCAAGATCAAACTATACAAAACTTTCATCGTGAAGCTTGCAAACAGGCTTGAATAGAAGCTAGCGAGCTAGCTCATAATTTTAATGTTTAATAATTTTATTTTAAATATATAACATATAAATTCTTATTATAAAAATATTTTTAAAAAATATAATATTAGAATTGTTGACCATTTGCATAATCTAACTCCTAATTTTGATCTTTGACAATCAATTTAAGTTACTAATAATTTCATTCAAGTGTGTAGGAATTCAATTATGCATCAAAATTACTTCTTCATGACCGGAAGTATGAAATACAGTCATTATATTGTATTTCGGTCAAGTATATTATCCCAAAAATATACCTGAACTATCCGGAGCTTATGGATGTTAAAAAACACATATTTTGGACTTTTAGGTGTCACCTCATAAGCACCCTCATGACCATTACCTTGCAGCAGCCTGATTCGAGCAACAGAGGAAGAAGAGGTCTGTGCTGCTCATGAGCTACCCTCATTATCATGAGCAACTCGTGAGGACAATCCTGACAGCACTCAACGAATATTTTTAAACATAACGGCTACATTGTTGCTCCTCATGACTATGAGTGGCGTTCTGACAAAAATAAGTCCAAGATAATTAAAATTTCAACTAGAGACATTAGAGACACAATCAATGCCTCTAACTGCTATAATTTGAGTTGTTTATCTATATAAACAACCCTTAAAGTTCAATTGAAGGTTTAAGACACTTGATTATTCAAATTCAAAATAATTTTCATATTTATATAACTCTTGTGAGAGTTGGTGATTGTTAGAATAGATATTCTTATTCTTCTAATTTCTGGATTTGAGAAAATGGGAAAAGAGATTCTATTCTGAAGGAATTGGTTTAAGTGTTTAGCCATTAAAACACTTGGGAATTAGTTTTAGATTAAGCCTAGAAACTGTTGTTTGTAAGATTATAAGAGTAAGCCTTAATCTCTTGTGTAATCTTAATCTTGTGAATAAGATTGTGGGTGATTAAAAATCCTAACTTGGGGATAAGTTAAGTGGAGACATATGATTATTATTGAATATGAACTCCTTAAATCATTGTGTTCAATATTCTTCCTCTTTAATCTCTTTCATTTTTGTTCATACCTCAATTTTGGTTTTAGCTTTTCTTAAATATTTCAATTGCCTTATTCACCCCACCTTTAAGGAATTTTAATTTAGCATCAGAGCTTGAATTCTATGAACTTAATTGCTAGAATACAAGATCATGGGGAGTGAATCTCAAAATATTTCTTTACTTAGACAATTCTTTAATGGTATTGACTATCCTCATTGGAAATTTAAAATGGTGCTCTATCTAGATTATGATTCCATCAAACTTTGGGATATTGTCCTAAAGGATTGGGAACCACCCAAAACTACAGTTGATGGTGTAGTCACCACCATCCCAAGAAGTCAATGGAACAATGATCAAAAGGAAGAAAATCACAAAAATAAAAAGGCTATGATCACCTTAGTCTCTTCTATGTCAAGAGAAGATGGTGGCAATTCTTCAACATTGCATTTTGGCCAAGGAAATGTTGGAAACCTTGGAGAATAACTATGAAGGCAATGTATAAGTTAGAAGCAAAAAGGTTCAACTCCACATATATGAGTATGAGCTCTTAAAAATGAAGCCTAAAGAATCAATCATGGAGATGACAAATAGTCTCAATGCTCTTATCACCACCCTTAAGAAAATTGGTAAACATTTCACCAAGGAAGAAGTAAACAATAGGATTCTAAAAATCTTACCTAAGAAGGATTGGGAATCTCGAGTTACTTCATTTGAGGAAGCTTAAGACCTTGCTATTCTTTCATCCAACGTGTTTATTGGAAAGCTTCTCACACATAAGCTTATAATAAAGTAAAAAGCAAGAAAAGAAAAAGTGCATAGCATTAAAGGCTTCACAAGAAGAAAGTGTACATGAAAATATTAAAGATTCCAGTGATGAAGATGGTGATATTGCCATGCTCATAAGAATCTTCAAGAAGTTCTTAAAAAAGAAAAATTCTTCAAGAAATAGAGATTTCAACAAGAAATATAAAGGAGAAAGCAAGAAGAAAACTAAAGAAGTTACTTGTTATGAATGCAAGAAACCGGGTCATATTCCAAGTGAGTGCCCCAAACTCAAATCTAAGAACAAAAGAGCAAAGGAGAGAAAGAAGGCCTTCAAAGCTATTTAGGATGAATCCTCCAAATTCGAGAAGGAAGAAGATCAACAAGAAGTTGCCAACCTTTGCTTCATGGCTCTTGAAAATGAGAAAGAGGTAACATATACTTCTAATTCTTCATCTGATGATTATGAATATGATGATGATGATGAGAGCTCCATTACAAGCAAACTTATGCTTAAATGTGAAAGCTTAATTTCTAAAAAGAAGCATTATAAGCATGAGTTAACAAGCTTGACTAAGGAATTTGAATATTTAAAAAATGAATTCTCTAATCTTGTTAAACAAATGATAAACTTGTGAATGATTTGAAAAATTCAAATTCCTTAGAAGACCAAATAAGGAAAGCAAGTGATGAAAATCATAAGCTTTCTAAGGGAGTCTTAGAATTAAAGAATTCTATTTTAAAATTTAAGAAGGGAAAAGAAACTATAGATAGTATTGTTGACATTCAAAAATTTCATAGTGATACTCATGGAATTGGATACAAAAATAAAATGTCTTCTTCATCATCATCACACATTAATTTTGTTAAAGCATCACATGACTCCTTTGCTTCTACCTCCAAAAATGAGACTTAAGGTCTTAAAGCTAAAAGGTCTCATGTGTTAAATAACAAGGGAAAGTCCAGCAAGACTCAGCCTCCATTGACACAAAGAGCTAAGACTTAAACTAGAGCACCACAACCTACGAATGCTTATATGTACACTAAACACAATTATAATAGGCATGCTACACAACACAATACACATAAACATGTTGCACAAACATATCAAAATACATATTGTCATTGCCAATGTTTGTCTCACACTATGACTCAAAAGAGATATAAGAAGCATTCACCACCAGAACACACAAGGCATATTTCACACACTAGGAAAGCATATCATCCTAAGTGAAATAAATTTGCCAATGTTGAGTGTTTTTATTACATGACCAAAGGTCACTCAAGCAAAGTGTGCTTTTATAGAAGATTGCACTTAAACTTTCTTCCTTTGGATTACCTTGAGACTAACCAACCTAGACCAAAAAAGGTTTAGGTTTAAAAGAATGTGTAAATTATGATGTGTAGGTATACTTGAAGTTGATAAGAATAAAAAGTGAATGGTATCTTGATAGTGGATGTTCAAGACACACGACCAGAGACAAAGAACAATTCAACAAGTTTGATGCAAAGAATGGAGGACATGTTACCTTCGGGGACAATGCAAAAGGAAAGATTATTGGTGTTGGAGAAATTGGTAATCCTCAATCCTTATCTATGCATCATATATTGTTTGTTGATGGAATTAAACATAATTTTCTTAGTTTAAGTTATGTGATATGGGAAATAAAGTCACTTTTTATCCCAAAACTTGTTATGTTAGTAATCTTGATGAAAACAAAGTAATTTTTAGTGGTGAAAGAGTAGATAATGTCCATGTTATCAATTTGGATAAAATTGACAACAAAGATATTAAATGCTTGATGTCTATTTCCCATAACACTTGGACATGACATAGAAGGTTAGGATATGCAAATTTTGAGCTATTGAATGACTTTTGTAAACATCAACTTATGATTGGTTTACCAAAACTTGAATTCACTAAGGATAAACCTTGTGATGCTTGTCAAAAGGGAAAATAATCCAAGTCTTCATTTAAGATCAAAAATATTATGTCAACCTCTAGGCCACTTAAACTTATACATATGGATTTGTTTGGTCCAACTAGAGTTGCTAGTCTCGATGGAATGCACTATGCATATGTATTGGTTGATGACTACACTAGATTCACTTTGGTGTGTTTCCTTACTCATAAGAATGACGCTTTTAAAGCTTTTGAAAATTTTGCAAAAAGAGTTCAAAAAGAAAAATTGTATTTCATCTATTAAAAGTGATCATGGAATCAAATTTGAAAATGAATTTTTCAAAACCTTTTATAATGAAAATGGCATTTCACATACGTTTTCATCTCCTAGAAATCCTCAACAAAATGGGGTAGTTGAAAGGAAAAATAAAACTCTTGTGGAAATAGCAAGAACAATACTTCATGAGCATAATTTGCCATTATACTTTTGGCCAGAAGCTATTAACACATCTTGTTACATTTCAAATCGAGTTTTCAAAAGACCGATTTTAAACAAAACATCTTATGAGCTTTGGAACAATAGAAAACCATATCTAAGATATTTGGATGCAGGTGCTTTATATTAAACACCAAGGATAATCTTAGGAAATTTGACTCTAA
Organism: Mallotus repandus; assembly: GCA_949671775.1. Taxonomy (NCBI): domain Eukaryota; kingdom Viridiplantae; phylum Streptophyta; class Magnoliopsida; order Malpighiales; family Euphorbiaceae; genus Mallotus; species Mallotus repandus. The sequence goes on along the minus strand of CATIWM010114314.1, from coordinate 18,746 downwards.
ACCTGATGAAGGAATTTTCCTAGGCTATTCCACCTTTAGTAAAGCATATAGAGTTTTTTATAAAAGAACTCTAGTAGTTGAAGAATCAATGCATATTGTATTTTATGAATCAAACTCACTTGATCCTAAAAAGGATATTTGTAGTGTTAACGATGATGTAGATGATCTTATGGAAGAGAAAAATGAATGCTAACAAACCTTTGGAACTTGAAGATCCTAAAAAGGAGGAAGACAAGGAAATACCTCAACCTAACTTGAAGGATGACCCTCTAATTTAAGAAAGTACATCCTTTAGACCTAATTATAGGTGACACTACAAAAAGGGTAACTACTAGAACTCAACTTAAGTTTGTTATCAATTTAGCATTCATTTCTCAAATTGAGCCCAAAGTTATTGATGATGCATTGAATGATGAATTTTTGGTCCTTGCTATGTAAGAAGAGTTAAATCAATTTGAGAGAAATAAAGTTTGGACTTTAGTTCATAGACCGAAACATCATTCTGTTATAGGCACCAAATGGGTGTTTAGAAATAAGATGAATGAACAAGGTGTCATAACTAGGAACAAACCTAGACTAGTAGCTAAAGGTTATAATCAAGAGAAACGTATTGATTATGATGAAATGTTTGCTCCTGTTGCAACGTTAGAAGCTATTAGAATGCTGCTTGCATTTGCACCATTCATGGATTTCAAACTTTTTCAAATGGATGTTAAAAGTGCATTTTTAAATGGTTTTATTGAAGAAGAAGTTTATGTTGAGCAACCTCCTATTTTGAAAATTTTGATTTTCCAAATCATATGTTTATTCTTTCAAAAGCATTATATGGATTGAATCAAGCTCAAAGAGCTTGGTATGAAAGGTTGAGCAACTTTCTATTAGAAAAAGGCTTCTCTAAAGGAAAGGTTGATACAACTTTTTTTATAAAGAAATCCAAACATGATTTATTAATTGTTCAAATTTATGTTAATAATATTATTTTTGGTGCTACTAACCATTGCTTGTGTGAGGAATTTTCTAAGCTAATGCAAGGAGAATTTAAGATGAGCATGATGGATGAGCTCAAGTTCTTCCTCAGGTTACAAATCAAGCAATGCAAGGACAAGATTTTCATCAACCAAACCAAGTATACAAGGGACATTCTCAAGAACTTTGGCATGGATACAATAAGATCAAGCAAAACTCCAATGAGCACCACTACCAGACTTAACAAAGATGAGAATGGTAAACCGATTGATGAAAAAAATTTAGAGGTATGATCGGATCCCTTCTTTATTTAACTGCTAGTAGACCCGATATCATGTGTGCTACTTGCTTGTATGGTCATTTTCAATCTAGTCCTAGGGAGTATCATTTCAATGCAATTAAAAGAATTTGCAAATATCTAAGTGGAAGTGTGCATTTAGGACTTTAGTATCATAGGAGTTCATCCTTTGACTTAATTAGTTATTCAGATGTGGACTTTGCCGGTAGCTTATTAGAAGAATGAGCACTTTCAGAACTTGTCAATTCTTAGGACAATATTTAGTTTCTTGGTTCAACAAGAAACAAGTTTTGGGTTCCCTGTCCATTGCTAAAGCAGAATATGTAGCAAGTAGTTATTGTTGCTCACAAATATTGTGGCAAAAATAACAACTCAAGGACTATAACATTGAACTTAATCACATTCCTATTAAATGTGATAATATAAGTGCTATAAACCTTAGTAAGAATACCATTCAGCATTCTAGAACTAAACATATTAACATTAGACATCATTTCCTGCGTGATCATACTCAAATTGGTGATATTCATCTTGAATTTGCTGACACAAATCATCAATTAGTAGACATATTTACCAAGTCTCTTTGTAAGGAAATAATGAATTTCATTAAACATGAGTTTGGCATGATTGATGGTTCAAGTTTGTCTTAGTTTTGTAATAAATTGTTGAATTGATGGTTAGATTCTTGTGTAAACGTGTTTTTCACTTTTTTTTTGCCTTTCTGTTTATTTTTTGTATCTGATTATTTTCTACAAAATTTGTTCGCAATTAAGTTTTCCATGCATGTTTATGTTTAGTAAATTTCTCGTAATTGATACCATCTAACTATTATTTTTTAATTTATTTTTATGAAAATTCTTTAATATTTACTGTTTAAATAATTCATAATTGAATTTTATTCAACTCTTTAACTATTTAAAATAAGCAAATTTATAAATCATTAATTTTCCCATTTGCATGATATATTTCAAAAATATAAATATTAAAATTTTCTTTGAAATATTTTTGTTTGTCTTTAATAAATAATTATTGAAATTTTATTTCAATTAATTATTTATTACAATAACCCTGCATTAAAATTGAAATCTTCAAATTATTTGCCATTTAATGGTTATTTATTGAATCTATTTCAATGCATTAATTGTTTGACTTCATAAAATTTATTTTTGCATAATTTATATTCTTTTAATTTAATTATTTAAAATTCAAATTCAAATCTTTCAAAATGATATTTTATGATAATATGTATGTTTGCATTCAATTTAGGAATTATTTGATTTGATTTGGCATTAATTAGTTGTATAAGGACCTAATTGTCACTTTATTGGGGTATGATTGGATTTTTTAAAAGTATAAGGACCTATGGGCAATTTTTCTCACGAAACATTGCTCAACGGTTTGTTTGTGAGATTCTCGCTTGTTAGCAATCTGCGCTGCTCTCACGATCATGAGCCGCGGTCTAATAATCAAAAATTCCTATTTTCAATAGGATTTGAAGTAGCTTTCATAATTTCTTAGTTTACAATGGATATATGATATTTCCCATATATTTTATGATTTTTTTTTTGTTATTCTAACCCTACATCTTGCCTATATAAACCCCTTGAACCTCGCTCTTCCTCCATATATCATTCTTTTGCAATTAAACTCTTCTTTTTAGCCAAAATTTCTCTCTTCTATATTTATCACTCTTTGCAATTCCTTTCATCACCATGGCTCCTAAGAAGAAGACAACTCAAGATGCTCCCTCTTCTTTAAGAAGAGCAACAAAGGATTAACCTAAAAAGCAACCTCTAGTCTCCTATTCCTCAACCCAAATTAGGGAAAGAACTAAAAAATTTGGGAAAAGGAAAATTATGTCCTGCAAGTTCATGTCTCAATCCACCTGAGAAAAGATGGGTTGCTATGAAGTGGTTAGAGATTTTCTTGAAAGGGTAGGCTTTTATTGTTAGCTTTGGTGGTATGCCATAGAGGCCAATCACATATTTTGACATTGTAAAAATCCTAAATGGCAACAAAGAATATTCTTTTATCTAAAGTGTTTATTTAATGGAATATCCATCCATTGGCATAATGTTAAATAAATCTATTATCAAGAGTTGATAATATGAGTGACAAATTTATTTAGTACATATGCTATAAAATTATTTAGTCAATAAATTAATATTTAGGTAATATTAATTTGACTATCACCTCTATCTATTTTCCTTGATTAGTATGAGATACTAACAGTGGGAGGTAGTGAGTCTCATGCTACTTGATATGAGATATCAGAATAGACATGTGGATACTCATGTGATGGGTGGATCAAACATGACATTAGTTTTGTGATCGCGAGGATATTCACTTATACTCCATTATCACAATCTAGGTTATAATAGTGCATATAGTCCTTTGACCTGAGGTGACACAATCATCCACATTTAAGTGGTTAAGGTTTATTACCACTTACATACTTGTGTTATTCACACATGGGTATATGGCGTGTGCTTACCCTAATCGGTTAAATATAGGGATGAGTGTTCGACCAAGATAGGATTCATTGTATGGAGTGAATCGGGATAAGATCCTATGCTATCTAAGTTTATTCTTGATGAATAAGTTCCTGCCCAGGACAAACATAACATAGTCTAAAAGAGTTTAAGTACTAGAAAGGTGTTTCTAGTATGTTTTATCAAGAATTGAAACTTGAGATGAGGTCATATGATATAGCTATTAGAGTTTGACTAAACCTTAACTCTAGGCTATATCGGGATCTTTTAATGAAGCGATTTTAGTACATAATAATTATGACCAAAGGGTTCATGTGAATCAATATATGCATTCATTTCTAATTGGGTAGTTGTGATATTGATATTAAGGGTCACTCATAACTTATGAGAACTAAATGTGCATAATTCAGATTTTCACATTTAGACTTGAAAGGAGTTTTAAATAATATCAAGTGTTAATATTGTATTCTCATTGCCAATTAAACATTAACCCAGTAAGTCACACCTAAAAGAGCTCAACCAAATCACCATTAATATTAATCTAATTATTGAATAAAGAGTTTAATCAACTAATTAAGATAAATGAAATTGGATTTATGCTTTAACCAATGATTCTAGCATATCATGAAATCTAATTCAACCAAGGTTTAATTATTAATATATACTTAATTAATATGAGATATAAATTAAAGTATTTAAATTAATAATACATATTATTTCTAATTGGACCAGGATTAATGGCCCAACTTGTTTGGGCCTAAGCCCAAAAGAGTTTTTGACCAAAGATTAATCCAAGATTTAGAGAAAGCCCATGAACCTAATCCAAGTCCATATGTCAATGGATTGGGCTTGGGCCAATTGTTGGCCCAATTACCAAGCCCAAATCCATGTGAACATGACATGGTCAAATTTGTCATGTTAGGCATACCCTATCTCTAATGTGTAAACTATTGACCATGGCAAGGATAAGGTGTATATCATATAAGTACATGTGATAATGAATGTAGACAATGCATGAGATGTATTCTCTACACAATTCATGGAATCCTAATGATATATACAAGTTGTATACTTATCATAACAACTTGTACATTTGTGATGTAAAACACGATTTCATTAAGGTTTGCTTTCTCTACATATAAATACATAACTTAAAAAATGTTCTTAAGGTTAGAAAATTAAGAGAATGTGTAGAGACACACAAAAGAGAGAAACAACATGCACACAACATAAACCCTAAGTGTTATTGCAAAGAGATTAAATTAGTACAAGTCTTGTGGGGGTCACTTGAGAGGGTACTTAGATTTAATTAAATCAAGGCAATAAGGTGTTTTGGTGAAGCTTTGGTGTTTCAAGATAGAGGCCTAATACTTGGGAAGCTAAACATTTTATTCAAGTGTTGAACCTAACTACATCGAAGCTTGTAGATAACTATTGTGGTCTACATCAAACTTAGGAGTTTGTAAGTATCCTTAAACTTAGAATTCCTAGGTTATTGTTTTCATGTTGTTTTGATATTTAGTTATATAATTCTTCATATGATGAAGGGTTATAAAAGGCAAAATTTTTGAAATTTGCTCTACTTAGGTTTGTGCTCAATACACAAGTCTTGGATGCATAAGTAGCATAACTGATTCCTTTCATTGGTATCAGAGCTTCTTTTTGCACTTTACACATCCTAAATTTGATAATAATTATAACTATTATGATTATACTTGATGTTGGTTGCAAGTGTTGTCGCCTAACATCTTTAAAAATTGTATGTTTTATGCTTTGAACAACCAGTGACATGATTTGTGACATGGCCATGTCTAGGTCGTGTCAACTTGTGTGCTAAAGGGCTAAAAGTTGCACGCCTTGTGACATGGCCGTGTCAATCCCATGTTAGCTTGTGTCCTAAGGGGCTGAAAGTCACACACTTATGACATGGCCATGTCTACTTGACACACCTTGTGACATGGCCATGTCAGAGGCTGTGTCAATATAAGACAACAGACTTTTCTTGTTTTATATGCTTTGCAAAATCATCCTAACATGCAAGAGTTGCATTTTACATGATTTTTTATTGTCATACATGCAAGAAGTGATCATGGACTTAGATTACATCCTTGGTTTTGTAATAATAATAAATTTTATTATTTGGAATGTAATTAAATGTTAATTACATAGTGTTAGGATGTAATATTTTCCTTAGAATGCCAAGGATTTAATGTAATTCACAAGAGTTGTGACAGGGAGCTTGAAGTGTTTATGATGGAGATTTATGATGACATGGCCAAAGGCAACAAGGCCCATGGCCCATGGTGTCAAGGCCCAAGATGACAAGGCCTATAATTTATTCTAAGAGTTATAATAGGATTTGGAAAGGCCTATAATCACTCTATATTTGTGCATCCACCTTGCATGTTCTATGTATATATGTGATATATGTGTTGAAACATGCTATTTATATTTCATGCCATATTATATATGTATGTGATATGTATATAAATTGGTTAATGTGCAAAGTGAGACCTTAATAATGACCCCAAAAATCTTTCAAATTCCTTAATAATGACCCCAAAAATCTTTCAAATTAAATTTAGGATTATGCTCTCCATTGGAGCAATAACTTGCATGGTTTTAAGATTGTGTGCATCAGCTATGGACACATAGGGGTGTGCATAAGGCCTATGAGATTTATAGAATGTTATTGTTAAGCATGAGATGTTGTGTGTGTACGGATACAGTATGGGCCAATAATGGAAAATAGGAGTACCTGAGGTTTGTAGTGTTCAAATCCATATACATCATAGATCCAATGGTGTGGACCTAACTAATGCCAAGGGCTAAGAACGGAAATGTGTACCTGAGGTTCATAACATTAGGAGCCAGATTGATGGAATCTTATGTGAGATGTGATGGACAAAAGTTTTCCACTTAATGAGGATTAATATTCTTAGAATGGCAATGTGTACCTAAGCGATATTAGTGACTCATTAAGAACTCTGCCACCCATTAGAAATCCATCCAACAAGGAATTTCCGTCTCCTACTTTGGAAGTGTAGGATTTGCCAAGTTAGTAGGAGGCCATTACGATTGAAGACCAAATCTAATATTAATAATATAAACAATGTCATAATAAATAATCAATCTTGTTACCTTTGCAAGAAACTTGATAATATAAGATCAATCAAACCCACCATCAATAATACTCAACCAACATAGGCTCACGGGCCATAATCTCAAAGATTGGCTAAGGAACCTAAAAGTTGTTTTAGCTTTCAAAAAATACTATAAGTATTAAATGTCCACCCATTCCCCTTCTTGAAAAAGCTATTCATAAAAGCAAAAGGGAAGGGGGTTGCACTTATTGCCACTTCTAGTGGGAGTAATAAGAAAAAGAAAGGCAAGACAAGTGTTGTCAAGCCCGCGAGTGGCATAGCCAAGAATAAGGGCAAAGTAATTGTGAAGGAAGAGCAGGGAAAAGGAAAGTGTTTCCATTGCCAAGGTAAAGAACAATGGAAGAGAAATTGTCCTATGTTCCTTAAGTCTCTTAAGACAAAGGGAAAGGCCAAGCATGGAGCAGGTGAGACTTTCTCTAGTTTAATTGCTTCTAAATGTTCTAAGAGCTCATCAAATGCATGGGTATAGGATACCAGTGCTAGTTCTCACACTTGTTTATCCTTACTGGATCTAGAAAATGTGAGAAGGTTGAGGCCTAATGAAGTGACCCTAAAGCTTGAAAATGGTGCAAGTGTTGCATTCAAAGCTATATGATCCACTTCTATTGATATATTCATATCTTATTATTGGATAATATGTTACATGTACCTAATGCCTATAAACATTATCTCTATTTCTAGTTTGACTAGAAAAGGTTATGAATTTCATTTCAAAAGAGACATTTGTAACATTCATTTTGGAAATGAATGGTTGGCATGGGTTATTTAGTACATGGTTTATTATATTATGTTGATAATATGTCTAATAATAATGAGCTGAAAATTAATGTGAGTAATGAAAATGTAATGCTAATTGAAGATATGTCTAACTCCAAATAGCTATGGCACTTGAGATTATGTCATATTGCGGAAGATAGGATTAATAAGTTTGAAAAGATGGGAATCTTGAGTAATCTTGAGTCTGTATCCAATTCAATTTGTAAGACTTATCTTCAAGGAAAAATGACCAGATCACCATTTATTGGACAAATGGCAAGAGCTAAAGATCTATTGGAGATCATACATAGTGATGTGTGTGGACTATTTGGTAAAATGGCTAGAGGTGGTTTCTACTACTTTATAACATTTATAGATTATCTATCAAGGTTTGGGCATTTGTTTTTCATGAAGAACAAAAGTGAATCCATTGAAAAGTTCAAGGATTTCAAACCCTAAATAGAAAACCAAACTGGGAAAAGTATTAAAATTCTAAGATCAGATCGAGGAGGTGAATGCTTAAGTACCGAGTTCATTAAGTCCCTTAAGGAACATGACATTGCATCACAACTCACACCACCTGGAACACCATAATTAAATGGTGTATCCGAGAGATAAAATCATACTTTATTGGATATAGTACATTTTATGATGAGCTACACTGATCTTCCTATTTCACTTTAGGGTCATGTACTCCAAACGGCCTCTTACATCCTTAATCGTGTTCCATCCAAATATGTTTATACACCATATGAGATATGGCATGGTAGAGCACCAAGTCTTAAACATATTAAGATTTAGGGATGTCTAGCTTTTATCGAAAGGGCTAAAATCAGACAAGTTGGATGTGAAATTCATTAATGAAAGGTTTGTCATATATCTTAAAGATAGTTTAGGGTATTACTTTTATCTTCCCATTGAACAAGTTGTTATTATAAGCAAAGATGTTATTTTTCTTAAGAAAGAGTTTCTTAAAGAAGGTGGCAAAGGAAGGAAGATTATGTTAGATGAGGAGTCATCTAAAAAAGACCAACAAATTGATCGAATGGACATTGATCAACCCCGAAGAGCCTATCCCAATTGAGAATATTGTCATACCGACTCCTAGAAGGTCTAGTAGGGTATCTTGTCCTCCTGAGAGATGCGGCTTTCTTCATGATTTGTAAGAGTTGCATATTCATGAAGAAAACAATCATGTTGATTATCCTACTACATATGAAGAAACTTTATATGATAAAGATTCTTTAAGATGGCTTAAAGCAATGAGACCTGAAATGGATTCCATGTATATAAACCAAGTCTGGACTCTTGTTGATCTTCTTGAGGGTACTCCCATTAGATATAAATGGATCTTTAAGAGAAAGAGTGGTGCAGGTGGGAAGGAAGAGACCTATAAAGTGAGGCTTGTAGCGAAAGGGTTTTGGCAAAGGCAAGTAGTCAACTATAAAGAGACTTTCTCGCCAGTAGCCATGCTTAAATCCATTCAAATTTTTCTAGCCATAGCTATACACTATGATCATGAGGTTTGGCAAATGGATGTCAAGAGAGCCTTCCTTAATGGTTATATTGAGGAACACATTTTCATGGAGCAACCCAAGGGTTTTATATATAAGGATAGCTCAAAAGTGTGCAAGCTTAATAGATCTATTTATGGTCTAAAGCAGGCTTCAAGGAGTTAGAATCATCATTTCGATGAGGCTATCCATTCTTATGGTTTCTTAAAGAATGATGATGTGCCATGTGTTTACAAAAAGGTTAGTTAAGTACAACTCACTTACTTAGTCTTGTGTATGGATGACATTTTACTAATTGGAAATAATGTCAGTATGATGACTTCTGTGAAAGTATGGCTATTTAAAACCTTCTTAATAAAAGACTTAGGGGAAGCAACTTATATTTTTGAGATTCGAGTCTATACAGATAGATCAAAGAGAATGATAGGTTCATCCCAAAGTCTTTGCTTGGAAAAGGTGTTGAACAGGTTCAACATACTTGATTCCAATAGAGGATTGTTACCATTTAGGCATGGTATCCATCTATCCAAGGCTATGTCACCTAAGACACTTGAGGAAATGGAGTGAATAGCCAAAATTCCTTATGCCTCAGCTATAGGAAGCTTAATGTACGCTTTGTTGCATACTAGGCCTGATATTGCCTATGCTGCTAGTGTGACTAGCAGATTTCAATCCAACCTAGGTTTGGAACACTAGATAGTTGTTAAGGTGATCTTCAAGTACTTGAGAAGGACTAAAGATTTAGTTTTAACTTATGGAGGAGGTGATCTACAAATAGATGGTTTCATAGATTCTAATTTTCAATCAGATATGGCTGATAGAAAGTTTATCTCTAGGTTTATATTTATTTGTAATAGAGAAGTAGTGAGTTGGAATAGTTCCAAGCAAGGTGTCATGTTGATTCCAATGCAAAGGCTGAATATATAGCTACATCAAATGCTGTTAAAGAAGCCATTTGGATAAAAAAGTTCACTACTGAACTTGGAATTGTTCCTTCCATTTAGTCTCCAATTCCTCTCTATTGCGACTATAATGGAGCCATTACTTTGGTAAAGATATTGAGGTCTCAACAGAAATCCCAACACATAGAAAGGTATTTTCATATTATCAAAAGAACTTATTGGAAAGAGCGATATGCTCATGCAAAAGGTAGCTTCAGCCAATAATGTGGCTGATACACTCACTAAAGCATTAACACAATTATAGTTAGATCGACATCTTGAGAAGAATGGTCTATGATACTGTAGTGATTGGCTCTAGTGCAAGTGGGAGATTATTAGTATAGGAGTTATGCCCTAGAGGCCAATCACATATTTTGACATTGTAAAAAGCCTAAATGGCAATAAAGAATATTCTTTGATCTAAAGTGTTTATTTAATTGAATATTCATCCATTAGCATAATGTTAAATAAATCTATTGTCAAGAGTTAATAATATGAGTGACAGATTTATTTAGTATATATGCTATAAAATTGTTCGTGGTCAATACATTAATATTCGGGTAATATTAATTTGATTATCATCTTTGTCTATTTTCCTTAATTAGTATTAGATATTAATAATGGGAGGTAGTCAGTCTCATGCTACTTGATATGAGATATCAGAATAGACATGTGGATACTTATGTGATGGGTGGATCGAGCATGACATTAGATTTATGATCGCGAGGATATTCACTTATAGTCAACGATCACAATCTAGGTCATAATGGTGCATATAGTCCTTTGACCTGAGGTGACATGATCATCCATATTTAAGTGGCTAAGGTTTATTACCGCTTACATACTTGTTTTAATCATACATGGGTATATGGCGTGTGGTGACTCTAGTCGGTTAAATGTAGGGATGAGTGTTCAACCAAGATGGGATTCATTACATGGAGTGAACCAGGATAAGATCCTATGCTATCTAAGTTTATTCTTGATGAATAAGTTCCTAGCCAGGACAAACATAACACAGTCTAAAAGAGTTTTAGTACTAGAAAGGTGTTTCTAATATTTATTATATTTTATCAAGAATAGAAACTTGAGATGAGGTCATATGATATAGCTATTAGAGTTTGACTAAACCTTGACTCTAGGTTATATCGAGATCTTTTAATGAAGGGATTTTAGTGCACGGTAATTATGACCAAAATGTTTATATGAATCAATATATACATTCATTTCTAATTGGGTAGTTATGATTTTGATGCTAGGGGTCACTCACAACATATGAGAACTAAATGTGTATAATATGGATTTTCACATTTAGACTTGAAAGGAGTTTCAAATAATATTAAGTGTTGATATTATATTCTCATTGCCAATTAGATAAGAACCTAGTTAGTCACACCTAAAAGAGCTCAACCAAATCACCATTAATATTAATCTAATTATTGATTAAAGAGTTTAATCAATTAATTAAGATTAATGGAATTGGATTTATGCTTTAAGCAATGATTTTAGCATATCATGAAATCTAATTCAACCAAGGGTTTAATTATTAATTTATACTTAATTACTATGAGATATAAATTAAAGTATTAAATTAATAATACATGTTGTTTCTAATTGGACTTGGATTAATGGCCTAAGTTGTTTGGGCCTAGGCCCAAAAGAGTTTTGGACCAAAGATTAATCCAAGATTTAGAGAAATCCCATGAACCTAATCCAAGCCCATACGTGAAATTGATTAAGCTTGGGCCAAGTGTTGGCCTAATTACCAAGCCCAAAACAATGTGAATATGACATGGTCAAATTTGTCATGTTAGGCATACCCTATCTCTAATATGCATAGAGACACACAAAAGAGAGAAACAACATACACACAACATAAACCCTAAGTGTTCTTACAAAGAGATGAAATTAGTGCAAGTCTTATGAGGGTCACTTGAGAGGGTACTTACATCTAATTGAATCAAGGCAAGAAGGTGTTTTTGTGAAGCTTTGATGTTTCAAGCTAGAGGCCTAACACTTGGGAGGCTAAGCATTTAATTCAAGTGTTGAATCTAACTACATCAAAGCTTGTGGATAACTATTATGGTCTACATCAAACTTAGGAGTTTGTAAGTATCCTTAAACTTAGAATTCCTAGGTTGTTGTTTTCATGTTGTTTCGATATTTAGTTATGAGTTAAATGCAAATTAGGTCTTTGGGATTAAAATTTTTCATGTGATGAAGGGTTATGAAAGGCAAAATTTTTGAAATTTGCTCTACTTAGGTTTGTGCTCAATACACAATTCATGGATACCTAAGTAGCATAACTGATTCCTTTCATTTATAACTTTGCTTTTGATGCTCTTCCTACTTATTCCTCTCTTGTCATTGAATTTCTTTCCACCTTTGCCTTACGAGTTTAAAATATTAATAACCATAACCCTCTCAATAGCATGCGATTTAGGTTGGATGGTAGGGATAGATTTTTGGCCTCTTAACAATTTGATGAGATCTTTAGGTTTAGACAAGGGGGTATTGCTTTTCCTAATACAATTTGGTCCCCTAATAATTTTTTGCTTGAACATGCAAAACCCAATGCTAGTACCTTTGTTACAGGTCATACAAAAGCCTCTCTTTGCTTCTAAATCTATTTGGTATATGCATAGATTCATTACATACTCTTTCCATGCTAAAGGTCTTAGCAATGAAGCTATTTATTTTGACAATCTTTATCTCATTCATTGCTTTGTTAAGAACATTAAAGTTGAGTTAGGAAGATGGTTGCAATGGCAATTGTGGTTAGCAAGTGATAGTGTTAGTGGTACCTTATATGTTGGAGTTATCATTACTCAAATTAAAAATCATTTGGGATTGTTCTATATAATATTCCTTCTTTGCCTCCATCCTTCCTTAATGAAAACCTCTTAAGGAACTCTAAACAATTTAAGCTAGTTAAAGGTATTTAAGTGTGGAAGAATGAAGCAGGTGATGAGGAGATTGATGAAGATTTAAATCAAGATTTAGAGGACATTAAGAAAATTGGAACTTATGGTCTTAAAGGTATCCAAATTGAAGAAGAAATCCTTTAAGAGCACGAGCAAGCTCCTTCCCAACTTAAGCTCAAATGAAGAGGCAAAGAGGTATGTCTACCTCTCAAAGTGTGGATGATCAACTGGTTTGGGCTGGTAGATTTTTCAACCGTTTATCTCTTATTGAGTCAAAATTCAACAAGGTTTGATCATGTGGATATAATACTTGATCGGTTTGAGCCAAGAATGGACCATATGAAGCATGACATAGATCACCTCTATGCTCATCACAACATCCAATGCACTTGGAACCCTCCTCCACCACCTCCTCCTCCATTCTAAGAACCTTAAGACCCTTAGTTATTTATTTTCTTAGATTTGGTCTATCTTGTTTTCATTATTTTAGTTATTGGTCTTTTGTTTCTTTTAAGTTTCTTTGTGGTTTATTTCTTGTTTATCTCTTTCTTTTCCTTTTATCTTTGCCAAAGGGGGAGAAAAAGATGTGTTTATGTTTGTGTTATGCTAAGTGCTACATGATTATGTGTGTTATGTGTTGTTATGACTATGCCTTTAAGTAGTACTTATATATACTATGTTTTAGTAATATTTGTAATGTTTTATTTAAGTATTAATGATCATGTTATCATATTTTTAGCATATTTGTGATTTTAAGCCTTGTTTTGCTTACTTTGTTATTCCTTGTGAATTTATTTTATTTCTTGGTCTTTAAAAATGCTATATATACTATTTTTGCGATGCATTATAAAAGGCCTTAATATTTTTTTTGTCTTATAAATTTAAATTTATATTTCTTGTCATGTCCAAAAGGAGGAGAAATAAAGAAATATATTTTCTTAAAGGAGAAATTTTTTATTTTTAATTGATATCTTTTTAAAATATATCTCCTTTATATATTTTTTAATATTCCATGTTCCTATACATGCCATTTTTTTAACTTATTGCATATATTAAGGGGGAGCAAATTAATTTCTTTTATGGCATTTATTTAATTTGAAAGGGGGAGCTATCTCACATAGCATTAATCCTTTCTTATTAATGTTTTTGACACACACACACATTGTTTATTTTTTTTACTAAATTGTTTGTCAAAGACGAAAAAGGGGAGATTGTTGACCATTTGCATGATCAAACTCCTAATTTTGATCTTTGACAATCAATCTAAGTTACTAATAATTTCATTCAATTATGTAGGAATTTAATTATGCATCAATCTTACTTATTCATGACCAGAAGTACAAAATACATTAATTATACTATATTTCAGTAAAGTATATTATCCCAAAAAAATACCTAAACTATCTGAAGCTTATGGAGGTCAAAAGACACATATTTTGGAATTTCAGGCGTCTCCTCACGAGCAATACCTTGCAGCAGCTTGATTCGAGCAATACAGGAAGAAGAGGTATGTCCTGCTCACAAGCTACCCTCATGATCGTGAGCTGCTTGTGAGGGCAGTCCTGACAACACTCAACAAATATCTTTAAACACAACAGCTACATTCTTACCCCTCATGAGCGAGGGCTTGCTACTCACAACCATGAGCGGCGTTCTGACAAAAATAAGTCTAAGATAATTCAAATTTCAACTAGAGATGTTGGAGACACAATCAATTCCTCCAACAGCTATAATTTGAGTTGTTTATCTATATAAACAACCCTTAGAGTTCAATTGAAGGTTTAAGACACTTGATTATTCAAATTCTCTCTTAAGCATTCAATTAAGCTCTCAAATTCTCTCTTAAACAATTTTCATATTTATATAACTCTTGTGAAAGTTGGTGAGTGTTACAATAGATATTCTTGTTCTTTTAATTTTTGGGTTTAAGAAAATGAGAAGAGAGATTCTATTCTAAAGGAATTGGTTTAAGTGTTTAGCCATTAAAACACTTGGGAATTGGTTTTAGAGTAAGCCTAGAAACTCTTGTTTATAAGGCTGTAAGAGTGAGCCTTAAACTCTTGTGTAATCTCAATCTTGTGAATAAGATTGTGGGTGATTAAAAATCCTAACTTATGGATAAGTTAGGTGGAGACATAGGATTGTTCTTGAATTCAAACTCCTTAAATCATTGTGTTCATTATTCTTCCTCTTTAATCTCTTTCATTTTTGTTCATACCTTAATTTCAGCTTTAATTTTTCTTAAATCTTTCGATTGCCTTATTCACCCCCCCTAAAGGCATTTTCAAGAATAAAAACATAATTTTTATTAAATATATTATAATTTATTTAGTAAATAATTTATTTTTATTGTTTTAATGTATAATTTTAATTTATAGTTTGCTTGTTTAAATTTCTTTTAGGCTCGTTTAAGCTCGCAAATGGCTCATGAACACCCAGTGGAATAGCAAGCTCGACTTGATTATAAATGAACCAAGCTTAAGCCAGCTAAAGTTCGGCTCAACTTGGATTGATTACACCCCTAATTACTATAGAAGATTGCATTTGTAATTACTTCCATTGGATTATTTTGAGATTAACC
Source organism: Mallotus repandus (assembly GCA_949671775.1). Lineage (NCBI taxonomy): Eukaryota > Viridiplantae > Streptophyta > Magnoliopsida > Malpighiales > Euphorbiaceae > Mallotus > Mallotus repandus. The sequence continues at coordinate 3,113 of CATIWM010114314.1, read as the reverse complement.
AACCTAGACCATTGAAGATTTAGGTTCAAAACGATGTTTGATTTTCATATATGTAAGTATATCTTAAGTCCACTAAGAAGAAAAGCAAATGGTATCTAGATAGTAGATGCTCATGGCATATGATGGGTGATAAGGTTAAATTCATATCTCTTGAAGCTAAAGATGGAGGGTGTGTCACATTTGGTGACAATGCCAAAGGAAAAATTATTGGCATAAGAGAAATTAGTAACTCTCAATCCCTATCTATTCCTCATTTCCTTTTTGTAGGTGGAATTAAGCATAACTTATGTAGTATTAATCAATTATGTGATATGGGAAATGAGGTAACCTTTTATCCTAAAAATTTCTTTATTAGTAGTTTAAATGATGACAAAGTAAGTTTTAGTGGTGAAAGGCTAGACAATGTTTATGTCATTAATCTAAACAAAGTAGACAATAAAGAACTTAAATGTTTGATGTCTATTTCACATGACACATTGACAATAAAAGATTAGGACATGCCAATTTTAAGCTTAAATGTTTATATCATTAATTTAAACAAAGTAGACAATAAATAACTTAAATGTTTGATGTCTATTTCATATGACACATGGACAATAAAAGATTAGGACATGCCAATTTTGAGCTTTTAGATGATCTTAATAAATGTGAACTTATGAATAGGTTGCCCGAACTCGTGTTCATTAAAGACAAGACTTATGATGCTTATTCAAAAGGAAAAAAAACTAGTCTTCATTTCAGCTCAAAATTAGGGTGTTTACTTCTAGACCACTTGAACTCATTCATATGGATTCATTTGGTCCTACTAGAGTTACTAGTTTATGCATTATGCATTTGTGATTATTGATTATTACTTTAGATTCACTTGGATTTGTTTCTTAGCTCATAAAAATTATGCTTTTAGTGCTTTTCAAAGTTTTGCAATAGAGTTCAAAAAGAAAAAAGGCTTTTGTATTTTAAAAATTAGAAGTGATTATAGAACAAAATTTGAAAATGAATTCTCGAAAGTTTTTATGACACAAATGGTATCTCTCATAGTTATTCTTCTCCTAGAACACCTCAACAAAATAGGATAATTGAGAGGAAGAATAGAACTTTGCTAGAAATAGTTAAAACCATGCTCTATGAGTATAATTTGCCAATATAATTTTGGATGGAGGCTGTTACCGCTGCTTGTTATATTCTAATAGAGTTTTCAAAAAATCAATTTTGAAAAAACCCTCTTATAAGCTATGTAATAATAGAAAACCTAAGATTTCATATCTAAGAATGTTTGGTTGCAAATGCTTTAAATTAGACACTAAGGACAACCTTGCGTAATTTGATTCTAAGGCCAATGAAGAAATATTTGTTAGGATATTCCACCTTTAGCAAAGCATATAGAGTCTTTAAAAAGAGAACACTAGTGGTAGAAAAATCTATGCATGTTTTGTTTGATGAATCTAACCCATTTTATCTAAGAAAGGATATTATTTGTGTTAATGATATTGTAGATGACTTCTTGGATATAAATCTTCAAGAGGATGATGCCACCAAAACTTTGGAAATAAAAGGTTCTAATAAGGAAGATAATGAGGAGGTGCCTTAACTCACCTCAAAAGTGGAGTAACCAAAGGATTGGCAATTTAAGAAGGATCATCTAAACGAGCTTATAATTGGTGACACATCAAAAGTGGTAACCACTAGATCTTATCTTAGACCTTTAGTTAATTTGGCTTTTATTTCTTAAATTGAACCAAAATTTACTAATAAAGCTTTGGAAGATGAGTTGTAGGCTCCTGCTATGTAAGAAGAACTCAATTAATTTGAGAGAAATAAGGTTTGAAACTTAATTTCAAGGCATAAAAATCATCCTATTATTGACATCGAGTGGGTTTATAGAAATAAATTAAATAAATAAGGTGTCATTACTAGAAATAAAGCTAGGTTAGTAATCAAGAGGAAGGAATTGATTATGATGAAACCTTTGCCCCGGTTGCAAGGTTAGAGGCCATTAAATATTACTTGGATTTGTATCATTCATGGATTTTAATTTGTTTCAAATGGTTGTCTAAAGTGTTTTCTTAAATGGTTTTATTCAAGAAGAAGTATATATTGAGCAACCTCTAGATTTTGAAAATCATGAATTTTCTAATCATGTTCTTAACTTGTCAAAGGCATTGTATGGATTAAAATAAACTCCTAGAGCTTTGTATGAAAGGTGGAGCAACTTTTTATTAGAGAAAGGTTTCTCTAAAGGGAAGGTTACATAACATTTTTCATAAAGAAATCCAACAATGACTTACTCATTATGCAAATCTATGTTGATGATATTATATTTAGTGCTACTAATTATTGCTTATGTGAGAATTTTTTTAAAGTTAATACAAGGTGAATTTGAGATGAGAATGATAGGGAGCTCAAGTTCTTCCTTGGACTTGGACTTCAAATTAAGCAATGCAAGGATGGGATCTTCATTAACCAAGCTAAATATACAAGAGATATCCTTAAAAAGTTTGGCATGGAGGGAGCTAAAGCAAACAAAACTCCCATGAGCACAATAACCAAACTTTCAAATGATGAAAATAGAAAATAAATTTATGAAATTTGTTACCGAGGTATCCTTTACTTAACTGCAAATAGACTAGATATTATGTTTGTTACATGTTTATCTGCTAGATTCCAATCATACCCTAAAGAATCTCATTACATGCCATCAAAAGAATTTTTAAGTACCTTATAGGCACATTGCATTTAGGACTTTGGTATCCTAGGAGTTCAAATTTTAATCAAGTGAGCTATACAGATGTGGACTTTGCTAGTAGCTTATTAGATCAAAAGAACACTTCTGAAACATCTCAATTCTTAGGACAATGTCTAGTTTCTTAGTTTAGCAAGAAATAAACTTTGGTTGCCTTCTCCACGACTAAAGCCGAGTATGTAGCAGCTAGTTATTATTGCTCACAAGTTTTATAGAAAATGCAATGTCAGGAGATTTCCGCAAGTGTACGGATCGAACAAGTAATATAATGATAAGTAGAGTATCGTTCCCACAGGGAAGGAATAATTTCTAGCACTAATTATGGCTATGTATTCTATGAGCTAATATAATCAATGATTAATGGTGAATATTG
>CATIWM010114305.1:0-10264 GCA_949671775.1 Mallotus repandus | reverse complement strand
TGTTGTTCCATTTGATAGGAGTCTGAACCTGAACTCCCTAGATTATGTTGCCTATATTCAGAGACTGCTTGGAATGGTTCCCCCTATGAAGGGAACTAGGACTATCAAGATTGATGCCATTCTCTCTCACTATACGGTCCTGCGGGTGGCGAGTATGACGTCTCCAGTTCAGATAGATCAAGTAGTTCGGGCGTTCCTAGTCTACTTATTGGGGAGTACCTTATTTTCAGATGTTGCTAGCTCGATCAAGCTTATGTACCTGATGCCCCTATGGGACATGGATCTTGTTTCCACCTATGATTGGGGTGCTAGCCTCCCTTTATCACAGAATTAACACTTTAGTAAGGGGAGCTAAGGGGGTCTGTAGATTTTGGCACGCCATTTTGGTAAGTACATTTTGCTCTTTATGCTATGGATTCATTCTCTGTACTGATTGGTATTTTATTTCCACAGGTTTGGGGTTTAGAGATCCAGTTTATCAGAGAGATTTTCGCTTTCAGAGATGATCCTTTCCCCGCTTTAGCTTAATGGGGGGCGAGTATGACTCTTCGTCGTGAGCTTGCTAGCATGCATGTGTATCATTCTTACCTCAACTCACTTTCCATGGATCAGGTAATCCTGAAACAAAACATCAATATAATTCAGTTATTTACATTCCAAAGTTTTAATTAAAACTTTCTCGAACAAATCAAGCAGGATTTGTGGGGTCTACGTGAGCATTGGATCGAGGCCATGGTTCACTCAGAGCCTTTATCTGTCAGGAGAGTTTTGCTCAGAGGACCAGACTACTTGGTATGGTATTTAGGAGAGAGGGTCCTTGAGTGGCATAAGGGCCCCGATAGATGCAAGATTCCTGAGCATCCTCCATCTTCCATGTTTTGGACTCATAGGTTGATTAGGCAGGAGTTGGGTGAGGCTTTAGCAGGATTTCCGGCTAAGAATTTCTAGGTTAGAACTAAGAGGAGATATTGGGACTTTATCTGATCATCTCTGCTGGGGGTACTTCCTCTTTATGCTACCTCCACTACTGGGGTAAGTATTTTAGATTATATCATTTTTCTTCTTATTTATTTCTTTATTTACGTTCTTACACCACTCTTTTGTTTGTGAAGACTTTGACTTCTGGGGCTGGCGCCAAGGTTCATTCTCCCCCTTCCAAAGACCTCATATTGTGCCTCCTGATACCAGGATAGGGCCTACTGGCACAGGGGTGGTTGTAAGATTCATCGCTCATATGCCTGATCTACTTACTCAATACTAGGCTCCTCCTGGCATCATTTCTCGCCAGTACTTGACTTTGGATTAGCGTTTTAGGCTTGATTTTCTTCCTCCTACTACCACTCACCTGAGATACATGTGCCCCCAATATTCTTGCTCTCCTTTTCTTTCTTCTTACAAAACATGTTATTTTTGAGAGTATATTCATGCAGATCCCCAAAGAAGAGGGAGAGAGGTTGTATAGACTCGATAAGGCAAACCGGGACCGACTGATGACTGTCTCTCTGCAATGGAGGGTAAGTCAATGTTGTTTATGTAGGCATGTATACATGGTCAAATTTACTTTTTCTTCTTATTTGTCTGGTCAGGATCATTGTGCCACTTTGGAGGCTCAGATCAAGGAGTTACATTGTCAGTTGCAGGCTCATGATCTGACTGAGAGTGATGCTGATCAACCAGAGGGTCAAGATGAAGATGTAGAGGGGGATTAGGAGAGCAGCAGTGATGAGGAGGGAGGATCATATGATGGTGGTGATGAGGATCCCACAGAGGCTTAGGACTGTTTCGTTTTAGACTAGATGAGATTTTTACTTTGTTTTACTTTTCTGGAACATTGAAACCCTTTCCTTCGAATTATGAGATATATAATTTGTTTTAGGACTTTCAATATGTAAAAAAAACTTTCTTTTTGTACTTTTCATACTTTACTGTTATTTGCTTTAGTTCATTGTAGAGTCATTCATCGCTGCCATGTTTTAATTGTTGTTGTTGGCCATTGAGACATTTCGCCTTCGTGGTAGGGCGATTCACCTTAGTGATAAGGCAAATCATCTTTGCGGTAAGGCGATTCACCCTTATGGCCATTTCTGCTGATATTGGACTATTTTAGGGCAACTTTCCTTATTTAAGGACCTGCATACACCCGCCGTATGCCTTATTTCCACATTGCTCAACATCCTCAACCAAAAATGATAGAGAAAACATTGAAGCAATTGCGCCTTATTCTCAAAAGCCTGAATAGAGATGATTGGGGGAAGCTAGACTCTTTCCATTTGTCTACTTTTCGTTCTTTGAGTGGTTTCAATCTCAACTACCCTTTTCTTTATTTTGCAGCCAAGTTTTGGGATTCTAGAAGACACATTTTCTACTTCAACAACTTTGAGATCTGCCCTTTGTCAGAGGAGCTCGGCGCAATCTTTGGGTATTCTCCTAACTCTTCTAAGCAATTACCGACCCCATGGTTACATATTCCTAACATGCCCGCCATTTCAACTTACCCCCACATTCCTCTGCTGGGCACATTTTCAATCATCAAATAGTTCTATACTTATTCCTTGAAGCTAGTTCGACTGTCAATTGTAGGGAGGCACACTAGTTTCGCATAATTGCTCTATATATGTATGCTCAATTCTTATTTGTATCTTCCTTTAGTGGATGTGACTTTCAGGTATTGCATTTCTTGGAACAAGTAGAATCTAGTCTAAATCCTTTACCCATCATTCTGGCTGAGAAAATCTCTGGGTTAGACAACTTCATGGGCACCAAATGGTTTATTGGGAGTCCCCTGCCGCTAAAAGTACCTCTTTTACATATACTTATTATTGCTATTATTATTATTATTGTCTTTTTTACCCCTCCTTACTGCATATATGGCTCCAAGAAAAGTTAAAGTTGCGTGCTCCTCCCAAAAACCTTTCAAAGTACAAACCAAAACAGCTGTAGAGTCATGCACAACAAACGATCCCTGCCAATATAGCAGACTGGTTGGCTACTTTTCCAGATGTTGAGGTTTAATGGGTCTGCCCATGGTGGAACATTCAGCACATCACCATCCAATCATGCACATACTGCGTCCCCATAGCCAGCTTTCAGTCGGCCACCTTTTACGACCCTTCTCGCCTCCACCGTCAATATGGAGAGAAGTAGATGATCGTAGGTCCAGTACATGAATTTGAGCCTGGGCCCCTATCCCAAAATTTTCTAGAAAACTTAATCATAACATGGCCTCGTATAACCGTCGCAAGGCGTATTGATTATAACGGAGACCCATCTATTGATGATCAGTACAAAGAGTGGATTTAGCTGTAGCAAATAGAGAAGGATGAATTCATACAAAGCAAGAGGGTAATGGAACTGTGTGCATCAAGTGCTCAAGGTGTTCAACAGAGGAAAAGAAAGAAGAATTAGTTCGTGAAATTTGGTATGCATTTACTTTTGTTTAATGTTATTTCCCTTTCTGGTTAGCCAGTTTATAATAAGCATTTTATACAACATTTGACAATAATAAAGGCAAGCTATTTCATTTATTTCAAACACAGGCAAATTATACATTTTTTTTCTAAGATATCCCCTGTTGTTAGGAGGCTTGCCCTTGCAAGTTTTCCAACTAACCATTTTTCCCTTTCTCTCTCTCCTCTTTTTTTTCTTTTTCTTTTTTAAAATTTTACAAGGCATTACAAAAATTATTTCTTGAGCTTGTCCATGTTGACAGGCTCTCTAAACTCATTCCCTTCTAAGTTAAACAACACAGCAATACCTTTAGAAAATAACTTCTTTATCAAGTAGGGGCCTTCTTAATTTGGTTTGAATTTTCCATGTGGATCAGTTATGATGGGCTTAGTGAGCTTTAACACCAGGTCACCCTCTTTAATTTTTCCTAATTTAACTTTGTTATTGTAGGCTCGGGCTATCCTCTTCTGATATAACTGTGAACGATACATAGCCTTCATTCTCTTCTCATCAAGTACGGTCAGTTTTGCCAATTTAGTTTTGACCCACTGGTACTTAGGAATTTTTGACTCTAACAAAACCTTAATGACTGAATCTCAACTTCCACTGGCAAAACAACCTCACAGCCATATATGAGAGAATATGGTGTAACTCCTATTGATGTTCTAGCTATTGTTTTGTATCCCCAAAGTGCAAATTACAAGTAATCCGCCCATTCTTAGTAATTCTCCATCATTTTTGCCAGGATCCTCTTTATATTCTTATTTGTCGCTTCCACTACACCATTGGCTTGTGGTCTATAAAGAGATGATCTGTGGTGTCCTATCTTATATTCTTTTAACAAGGCGGCTGCTTTCGCCCTAAATTAGGCACCATTATCAATAACGATATGATGAGGCAACCCATATCGACAGATTATATTCCTTTCACTGAATCTCACTATCTGTTTTGATTTGACGGTAGCATATGATTCTGCCTCCACCCGCTTAGAGAAGTAATCAATGGCCACTATAATGTAACGATGACCATTTGATGCTTTTGACCTTATCTCCTCTATGATGTCAATCCCCTAAATTGTAAAAGGACAAGGGAAGTCATTCCCTAAAGTTCCATAGAGGGTAAATGACTGACATTGCCGTATGCTTGACAATTATGACACTTCTTTATGAATTTTACACAATCTACTTCTATGGTCAACTAGAAGTACCCTTAATGGGTTATTTTCTTAGTTAAGACTGTCCCGTTTATAAGTGGCCCATATACTCCTTCGTGGATAGCCTCCATAATTTTATGTGCCTCCTATTTATCGACACATCTCAAATGCCCCCTAGTCAGCATTCTTCTATACAGCATTCCATTGTAGCTGATGAACTGATGAGACAATATTCTCAAAGACATTCTCTCCTTCCTTTCAGCATCCTTCGGGAACTGCCTCATTTCAAAATACCACTGCAGATTATGAAACCACGGCTTCTCAGTAGTGTCAACTAACATCGCCCTCATTTCCTCATAACAGGGGGTTTGAGACTTCATTAGGATTATGGGCTTGACTCCTGTTTATCTTTCATTTTCCCACATTGATGCTAAGGTGGCCAAGGCATCGACCATTCGATTTTCTTCTTGTGGCAAATGAATGAACTTGTAGTAGGTAAAAGATAGTAGGACAGTGCCCAAATAATCCCAGTATAGCCTCAATTTATCTTCTCTCACCTCCCATTCTTTCAAGGCTTTTTTTCACTACTAGCATAGAGTCACCATAGACTATAACTTCTTCCGCCCCCACACCCCAAAGTACCTCTAAGCTGAAGATGCAGGCTTCGTATTCAGCTTGATTATTTGTCACTTCAAACTCTAGTCTCTTTGCTATAGGAATCATCTTTCCTCCTGGCTTGATAATGATTACCTCGATACATGCTCCCTTATTGTTGACCGCCCCATCGAAATACATGCTCTAACCCTGAATCTCTATTACCCCTAAGTGCTCATCTGGGAATTCTAACTCCCACTCTTGTCCGTCATCCACCGGATTTTGGGCCAAAAAATCTGCTACCGCTCTTCCTTTCACCACTTTCTTTGCTACATACTCTATGTCGAATTCAGTAAGCAGAACTAACCACCTAGCCAATTTCCCTGTAAGGGATGGAGTCTACTGAAGGTATCTAAAAGGATCATGTTTAGAAACCACCTAAACCCTGTAAGACTAAAAATAATGCTGAAGTTTCTTTATCACCCATATCACAGTTAAACACGTCTTCTCTACTAAGTCGTACTTAGCTTTAGAAGGAAAAAGCTTCTTACTCAACTAATACACTATGTGTTCGACCTTGTCGTCCCCTTCTTGAGCCAACATTGCCCCTACCGCCTCCTTTTCGATAGCCAAATAAAGGATTAAAGGCTTAGCTGGCCTTGGCAGCTGTAAGACTGAAGGATTCATCAGATAATCCTTTATAGTTATGAAGGCTTACTGACATTTATATACCAAACTATGGGCTGGTTCTTTCTTAAAAGCTTAAAGATAGGTTCACAGATAGTAGTCAGTTAGGCTATGAACCTGCTGATATACTGTAGCCGTTTAACAAATCCTCTTACTTCTTTCTCAGTCTTAGGTGCAGGCATTTCCTTAATTGCCTTAATTTTATTCGGATCTATTTCAATTCCTTTTTGGCTGACTATGTGTCCCAATAGTTTCCCTGACGTTACCCCGAACGCACACTTCTTCGGAGTCAATGTGAGGTTGTATCTCTCAGCCCTTACTAGGAACTTGTGCAAGGTTTCAAAATGTCCTTCCCTGGTTGGGGATTTCACCATCATACCGTCCACATACACTTCTATCTCCTTATAGATCATATCATGTAACAAGGTCGTAGCCATCCTTTGATATGTGGCTCCAGGATTTTTCAACCCAAATGACATCACTAGGTAGCAATAAATTCCCCATTCAGTGGTGAAAGATGTCTTTAATTTATCAATCACTGCCATCATTATCTGATTATATCCAGAGAAACCATCCATGAAGGAGTACATTGCCCTTAAAGCTACATTATCAACCAGTGTATCAATATGCGATAGTATGAAGTCATCCTTAGGGCAAGCTTTATTCAAGTCCCTATAGTCAACACACATTCTGACTCTTCCATCCTTCTTAGGGACCAGAACGATGTTAGCTAACCACTGAATATCCTCCACCACTTCCATGAATTTTTCCTGCAACTACTTCTTAACTTCTTCCTTAATCAAGAGATCCCATTCTAGCCTTAGCCTCCTCTTTTTTTGTTTTATTGGTGTGATGAGAGGTTATGTAGGAATTTTATGCTCTGCAACCTCTCTATCAATCCCAGGCATATCTTTATAGCTCTAAGTGATTACCTTTTGCCTTTTTATTAACACTTCTCTCATTTTTGCACTCTTATTAGGGGTTAAATCAGAAGCAATTAGTATATTTTTAGGGTTACCACCCATGCCCAAATTAAATGATTTAGTTTGAACAGAACTAATGTCAAATATATGCAAGAAATGATCATCATAAATAGAATAACCATTAGGAAATACATCACACAAATAAGTAAATCTAGATTTCATTGCATCAACTTTGGTCAGTCTCAATTATATTGGCAAGAGAAATGTCAAAATCATCATAAAGAATGTCAATGAAAGAGTTAGTGATGAAGGTCTCGAAGCTCAACTCCTCATTCTAACCATCAGCATCCTTCAGTTCCGTAGTGACAATGTCCTTGCCAGGTTCTAGATTTGTCACTAGGTCTTCTACAACAACTTCCTCAGCAATCTCTATTTTTAGCCCATTCACATATTCTGAGAAAATTTTGAATCCTAGAATCAGTTTTCCTACCAACATGAGAGGTTCAACATTGCCTACATATAGATAGCCAGTGCCTCCTTTCACAAATGTTTCCCACAAAGTCTTCTCTCCAAGTTCAATCCCTGCTCTATTCTCTGTAGGTTTAACCTCATCTTCATTATCAAAATCATTAGCTCCACGATATCCTACTCTATATTTCAGAATTGGTGCTTTCTTTTCAACAAATTCTAGCGGCCCGCTCTGATTCTTTCCTAGTCCCATACCAGGCATGAAATTCATCTTCCTCATCATGCTCACGATCTTCTCATCTAGATCATCTTCATAGATTACACAAACTTTAAAGTTAGGACTGATCAGGATTTCTTTGGGAGCCATCTTTAAAGTAGCAACAGCAGCCTCAGTTTCTACCGTAATGGTGACCACCTTTCCCTTATATAGGAATTTGATCTTCTGATGAACAGTGGATGGTACCCCTCCTAAAGGATGATACCATGACCTTCCCAGTAGAATGGCAAAAGTCATTGGAATATCAATCACATGCAGATTGACCCAAGCCTCAATTGGCCCAGTCTTCGCTAGAGCTCTGAAAGTTCCTTCCACAGGCCTTTTTGTATCATTATATGCCTTGATAACCACCTCTAATGGTTTCAGGTCAGAAATAGTCAATCCCAACTTAGGCAAAATCTTTAGAGGGCAGACATTGATAGTAGAGCCATTGTCCACCATTACACAACATGTCAGTTTGCCTTTCACCTCAGCCTTAATGAACAAGGCCTTGGAGTGATCTCTACCTTCCAGTGAACATGATAGCTCCATTAGGGTTTTCTACCAATAAATTCACCATCTATTCAAAAGTGCAAGTTATGGGGATTTTCTTCTGATCTAGAGCCTGGACTAGTGCTTCTCGATGGGCTTTGGAATTCATGAGTAATTCCTAAACACTAGCAACAAATTTTTCTTCCTTCTTTGGGCCTTCCTTTGGATATTCTTTCCTTTTTTGAGACTCTACATTCAACACTGGTTCCTCCTTGACCTCTTTCTATTTCTTCTCCTCATCCTTCTTAATAGGTTAGTTTGGCTTCTTTTCATCACTATCACATATGTCAATCTGTCCTCTTTCTCCCTCATTGGAACTCTAGATATTGAGGACATTAATAGCTAGCTCAATAGGTTGTTCTTTCAGGTTGAGGCTGTCTGGCTTTGGGCTAGGTGGGTTAGGGATGACGTCAATGAAGGAGTTCAAAACTTGTTCCTCTATTAGGCCAGTGTTGATCATAAGGATGGCTGCATTTGGAGGTGGAACATTTTGGTAATTAGGTAAGGGGTTCCTTTGGGTATTAGGTTTCCTAGATTCTGGGTCAGTGATTTCGCCTGAGTCAATCAAATCTTGGACTTTATGTTTCAGTCTAATACAATTATTTGTCTCATAACCAATGATTTGGTGGAATTTGTAATAGAGTTTTTGGTTGGCATTTGGTAAGGGTTGTTTTGGGGCTAATGGTTATATCAGGTTATTCTTAATGAGCTTTTCAAAAACCTTCGAAAGAGGTCTCCCCATATTAGAGAATTTTTGGGGCTGCTTGATAGCGTTAATCTGCACACTGCTACTTGAACCAATTCCTTCTTTGCCCCTAGATCTCCCGCTAAAGAATTTATTTTCTCACGCCAAATCTGATTCTTTTTGTACTCTAAATCTATATAATTCCTCAAAATTTCAGATTTTGAGGTCCTTCAACTTCCTTGAAAGAAAAGGATTGCATCCTTCTATAGCTAACATCAATTAATCAACTTTTGCAGGTTGGTGTCTCATTTTTGCCAAATTTTCCCTCTATCTGGTCAGGTAATCAGGAAAAGATTCCTTGATGCTCTATTTAGTATCTTGCAAATCCCTTAGGGAGACTTTCAACTGAGTATTGAGGTTGTACTACTTCATAAAAGTAGCACACAATTCCTTCTAGTTAGCCTGAACATGAGGGTCTAAGGCATAGTACCATCTGATAGGTGTCCCTTCTAGCGACACTGGAAACTGCTTGATAATCTGGGCCTCCGTTAGATCAGTTGCCTTCATATAAGTCACATACTATTTTAAATATAGATGCGGATCTTCAGTCCTTGTAAACTTCTTCATATATGGGAATTTGAATTTCCATGGTAAGGGTTCATCATCTCTTTTTAGGCTGAGGTTGGTGTAGTCTAAGAGAGCATCAATTCCCTTCTCCTTTATCATCATTTGGACATGAGTTACAACCTTGGTCATATTCTTGGTCCAGTCAGTTTTTCCTATAGTTTCAAAAATGTCCCTTTCTTGTCAGCCTGTCGGATCCACCAATAAATTGCCCACATCATTATTTGTTTGCTTCTTTTCAGAATTTTCAGCGTCAAGGTCGATTAGCTATTGTCGATTTGGTTGCCTCTGTTTGGCTGCTTCCCTCATTTTCCCCATCATTTCCTGAATGATTGCCTGAGTTTGGTCATCTAGCTCCGCTTTCAACTGCTCTCTAAAGGCCTCAGGATCAAAACTTGCCATTGCTGTTATTTCAGAAACCTTGACCAGACAACCATTGCTAGATCGTGTCCAAACAAAAGACTGATGTGAATCTATATCTGCAATTGTTATGGGTTAGAAATATGCATGACGTGTATGCATAGAATGCATGTTCGTTATTTATAGTAAGCATATAATCAAAGGAGTAAGTTCATAAATGATGACGTCCACCCTTATTCCTCCCACATAAGTATTCAATGGTGAGTTTCTTGTCCTATGATTTTTAGTCTAGGTTTTAATTTTCATCAGGGGATAACAAAACTGACAAATAACATGCATCTCTTGAGACTATATTAGCAAACAAGTAGCAAATCTTACAAATAAAACAAAAGTCTAATATAATGGGCAATAATAAGAGGATTGGGCCCAACTTAATTATGGTCCATCATTGGTGGGCTTGGGCTTTATAAATAAGACTACTATATGGCATCAAACACATGCATTTTGAAAAAATC
>CATIWM010114303.1:0-12195 GCA_949671775.1 Mallotus repandus | reverse complement strand
GCCTATAGAAGGATGCAAGGCCATGGAAACTCCGGACCTCAGTCAAAGTCGTTGGTGTAGGCCATTCCCTAACTGCTTGCACCTTGGCCTCATCAACCTCCAATCCATCACCTGAAATCACATACCCCAAAAACAACACTTTGGGAGACATAAACTCACACTTCTTCTTGGTAGCGTAAAACTTCTCTCTGCGCAATACACCAAGAACCTCCTGAACGTGCTGTAAGTGCTCTTCTTTGTTAGCACTATAAATCAAAATATCATCAAAGTAAACAACAATGAATCTGCCAATAAAAGGCCCTAACAATTGATTCATCACTCGCATGAAAGTGCTAGGGGCATTAGACAGGCCAAAAGGCATCACAAGTCATTCATACAACCCCTCCCTAGTCTTAAATGCAGTTTTCCATTCATCCCCAGGCCTAACTCGAATCTGATAATATCCACTCTTTAAGTCGAGCTTACTAAACACAGTGGAACCACTAATCTGGTTAAGCAAATCATTAAGGCGAGGGATGGGGAATCGATACCTGACTATAATTTTGTTAATTGCCTGACTGTCCACACATAACCGCCACGTCCCATTTTTCCTTGGGGTCAATAGAGTAGGTACGGCATAAGGACTCATGCTCTCTCTAATCTGGCCTTTAGACAGTAGCTCCTCAACCTGCCTACGCAGCTCTTCATGTTCCCGTGGGCTCATCCTGTAGTGTGGATGATTTGGCAATGCTGTCCCTGGCTCCAAGTCAATGTTATGCTGAATATCACATAGAGGAGGTAACCCATCTGGCAGCTCCTCAGGGAACACATCATCGAATTCAGCAAGCAATGGAATCACTTCACTTGGCACACTACTGTATTCTGCCACTTTCTTGCCCACCAACATGTACCCTACTTATGCATCTTTCAACTCCTCATCAAATTCTGCCATGGACAAAAGAGCTATGGCTTTACCCATGTCTGTGGGATTAGTTTTCTCCAACACTTGTTTACTAGGAATCAAAATAATTTTAAGTCCTTCAAAGAACAAACTATAAGTATTTGTTCTCCCATTATGATTCACCTCCCTATCATACTGCCATGACCTACCTAACAGCAGATGGAAAGCATCCATAGCAACAACATCATACCACACACTGTCTTTATACTTCGTCCCAACAGAAAAGGCCACTAAGGCTCGCTTGGACACTACAGCCTCACCACCCTTTTTAAGCCAAGCTAGCTTATAAGGTTTTGGATGATTCTCAGTCAGGATATCCAATTTTTTTACAGCCTCAACAGATACTAAATTTTCACAACTACCACCATCAATGACAAAACGACATACCTTGTCTTTAATGGTGCAAGTGGACTGGAAAATGTTGCTTCGCAACCAATGCTCCTCTGTACTCGCCTTTGGCTTGAAGAAAGAACGCATGACCACCAGGACAGTCCCCACATCTCCCTCCAGGTGCACCTCATTAGCTACCTCTTCTCTATCATACACTGGTTCACCTTCCAATTCCAGTCCGTCTTCTTCATAGCCATCTGTATCCACAAACAACGTTTTCGCAGTAGTTTTCTTGCATTCAGACTTTCGATACCCAGTCTCTCCACACCCAAAATATTTCAGGCCACTAGTTCTACTAAATTGCCCAACATTGCCACTGCTTGCTGGAGCCTTCTTTACTCCACTGCTGCTGCCTGCTCCTGAACCCTCAGTGACAGTATTAGGTCTCCGTTTCAACTACTTCTCTACCACCAAAGCCCGTTGATGGGAAGCAGACACAGAAACAGGGTTGATAATGTCCTGAATCTGGAAATTCAGGCCTCCAATATAGCGCGATATCAACTGATCCTCTGTCACTTGGATTTCATTCCTGGCAATCAACTAGTAAAATTTTGTGGTGTATTCATCAACTGAACGCAGGCCCTGACTCAAATTCTGCAACCTTTGGTACATCAATCTCTGAAAATTGTAAGGCAGAAAGGTTGAACGCATGTGCTTCTTCATCTTTTCCCAGGAACCAATTTTCTCTTTTCCAATCCTGGTTCTTGTCAATTTCAGTTGCTGCCACCATGCTGTAGCCCTACCATGCAGCCTTGTTGCCACCAAGGGCACACGTTTATTTTCAGGAACATCCTTGAAATCTAGAATTTCCTCAACCATAGCAAGCCAATCAAGGAAATCTTCAGGGTGCAGGCTGCTATGGAATTCTAGAATTTCAGTGCGCATACCAGCCTCCCATCATCTACGATCATCATTGTCCGCATTAACCCTAGGACGCCTGTGTAACAGTTGCAATATGCACATCCACTCCAATCGGCTCTATAGTAACCCTGAAAGCAAACTCAGCATCTATGTCATGACATATGGCATACTTCACCCTCATCTCTATCTCAAAAACCTCGTAAGTCATGGTGGTCCACTGCACTGCCATCTGAAAATCTCTAGCTATACAACTAATATACATAGCCTAAACTGAAAAATATACAAGAAAGCGAGTGTGAGTAATTTCGTAAGGAAATTACCTAGTGAGTGACTAAAGAAAAATGTAACAAGAATACTGAACACGGAATAGATCATGAATACAGAAATAATAACAGTAGAGTAATTGCACAAAAATTTGTTTCACAACTCAAAGGACGGTTGGATATGTTAAACATCATTTTACCGATTAACAGATGTCAAAATATTATTTTTGTACTTTTCTAAAGGTTTCACATAATTTAATTCTGAGCATCTTTTCACAAGATATGATTCTAAACATATTCCACAGAATATAAAAATTATGAGCCTTAAAGCACAAATACTCATGTCTAGATATTTAATTATCGACTTGAACATCATATACAAGACATGAGACATTAATAAATGTACTGTATTTTGAAAATACAAATTTATAGTTAACTCCTTCTCGAAGAAAAATAATTGCATAGCTCCTTCTTATAGAAAAAATGAAATATAACTCCTTTTCAGAGCGAAATAGAATATAACTCCTTCCTGGAGCATGATAAAATGTAACTCCTTCTCGGAGCATGATAAAATGTAACTCCTTCTCGGAGAACAAGTAGTATGCATACTTAGTAACCACATAAATTCGCCCCTAAAGCATAATGAATTTATGCACTGTCTACAAAAAAGTTATTATCGGTTGGCCAACATAATCGACTTATGTCTTAACAGTCTTAAACAAAAACTATAATTAAGACCTCAGACAAGACATGTCATTACACCATGACAAACTTGACATGACAGTCACAGAATAAAAATATTTGTAGTCAAAAATCATTTGTTTAAAGATAGAGATATACTCTATATTAAAATCATACAATTGTGCTCATAACTACTCATTATAAGATTTTACTCATTTAGAGAATTACTAGCTCGAAATTGAGCATTCTGCAAGTTAATTCCTTTAGACGTTTGTTTCTTTGTATTAGAGTAGCTTTCTCAACATACCCGAAATAAATACATCAAGTTCACTAGCATTTTTGAAATATTCATTAACAAATTAATTCTTAAACTAGGGATCTAGAAAATATTTAAAAAGTACTCAAATATTTGCACTAAATAAATATTTATTTATCCTTCACAGTTTAGCGTTAATACTTACGCTTAGTTTAGATACATACAGGAAATATTTATCTCAAATATTTACCTTAATTGGTAATAAAATACACATGTATGTACCAATTAAAAAGCAAGCCATATTTCTTATTAAGGTGAAATAAGAAATTGCTTAATTAAGCAAAGCATAATTAATTTAGTAATCAACATTTAAATATATATATATATATATATATATATATATATTAGATTCCAACATATATTTCAAATTCAAGTGTTAAATTCTCAAGTATGCAAAAGTTTTTATCAAGATCTTCAAGAGCATAAGATTTTCAAAACACGTGATTAATAATCTTAATTGGTGTCGCTTCAACTCATGTTTGTTATTCAACCTATTAATATTAATTTTTGCATTTACACTGATACAGTCAAACCAATTATAATCAAAAATAAAAAAAATTATCTTTAATTTAAAATCAATTTTAAGCTTGAGAAAAACATCACTTTATCTTGCAAAACTCGCGGTTCAATAACCAATCAACCCAATGTTTCTCTACTTGTTTTTAAATCTTTTATTTCTTTGTTCAGTTACAAAGCATTGTAATTAAATTGTTTAAGCAGTAAAATTCTGCACCTTCAACTCACAGAATTTTGCACTTAAAACACATAGAATTCTGCACTTTATTCTCACTGAATTCTGCACTTAAAACACATAGAATTCTGCACTTTATTCTCACAGAATTCTGCACTTTATACCCACAGAATTCTGCACTTAAAACACATAGAATTTGCACTTAAAACCCACAGAATTCTGCACTTTAATCACGCAGAATTCTGCACTTAAAAAACATAGAATTCTGCACTGAAAACCCACAGAATTCTACACTTTAATCACACAGAATTCAGCACTTTAATCACTCAGAATTCTGCACTTAAAACA
Source organism: Mallotus repandus (assembly GCA_949671775.1). Lineage (NCBI taxonomy): Eukaryota > Viridiplantae > Streptophyta > Magnoliopsida > Malpighiales > Euphorbiaceae > Mallotus > Mallotus repandus. The sequence goes on along the minus strand of CATIWM010114303.1, from coordinate 7,705 downwards.
CATAAAAGTCTGCCCTTTAAATTACATGTAAACAGCAATGAATTGTTAATGAAAATCTCAGGTTTTGTGGTGATTTAAGAAGGTTATCTCAACTTGCTTTTAAGGGACTATATAACTAAATTCGGGACTGCTTAGGAATTGAATTTCAACAGAAAATCAACAGCTCCTTCTTTTTCTTATTGTCTGGTTTTATTTTAAGGCATTTTAGACAAGTTATTAAAGCTGCATTCTCTCATTCTTCGTTGCAAAATTGCAGCAACCTCAACATGTATAATAGCAGTCTAATCGGCAATAAAATTTTAAAAAAACATTATGATGATCCAAGAAGGATTATTTGAGCATAGCTCAATTGGTAGTTACACAACTGAATTCTCAAAGAACAACACATGAAACAATAGACATCAGGGCTGTTAAGAGTTTGGAATTCAGCAGCAAATTTAACTCAGTACAGTAGCAATTTAATGTCATCAAGCTTTAAGGTTTAAGATAATCCAATTTAGACAATTTGTCGTGTTGTCAGAGGTGATTTGAGCAACCAAACTCGAAGGGAACAGCACTGAAAACAACAAGTTCATAGCTTTTCCAAGAATTAAATTTTAACAAGAATTTGACAACATCAAAACCGTTGAACCCACTCAAAAAGAATCATTCATAAGCAATTCAACACCACAAGGAGAAGCAATACCAGAACACAAGGTTTCAAGAGGCAAACAAGAATTCAAATCCCAGCAACAACAATTCCTAAAATAACTTAGAATTGGTTCAAGGAAAAAAAGGTGGGGTTCACTCACCTTCAAGACCTTATTCTTTTTTCTCCTTGTTGCTTTGACAGACTCTCCTCTTAGGTTCCGGTCAGCTCCTAATCATCATTCACAAATATTTCTTAGTTCTTATATAAAGTCTTCAAATTTACTACGTGCAACTTCAAGTTTAAAGTCAGTTCAGATTTCTGATCTTTCTAAGCTCATTTCCCATCATGTTCATGCATATATCTATCTTAATCTATGCATGCAAGTGAATTTAAAATCATTTTAAGCCTCTAAACTATTTCTCATAGTTAATCAGCTTCCACACCCACTCTACTTACCCGATTCTTCAACTGAGCTCCATTTTTTTTTTTTGCTTCTATTTCCTTCTTGATCTTTGGCTCTAATGGGAGATGAACACAGTTGTTGACGCCTAAAGGATAATCAAGTGGCAGTAATTCTCCTTTACCCACATGCAACTTGGACCAACCTCAAGAGATACCACTTATCCTCACCGTTTCTTTCTTCTTCTCAATGCAGAAAAGAATTTGCTCTTATAATTTTTTTTAACAAGTGTCTAGGTGTAAGATGAAACTTACATGCAACTTGACACCACACCACAATATATCAATAACTAGGCCAATACCCGCACATTGTATGGGTGAATTTATTAGTTTATTTTAATAAATTTTTGTGAATTAGTGATATTAAAGTTTTTACTATAATTTGGAAGAAAATCTTTTAGAGATATTTTATAAAAGAACTTCATTGAATACATTACTAAGGCCAGTTAACGCAACATATTCATAATCTAATTCGACTCCTATCAACACTATTAGTACTTAGTTGTATCCTCACTATCAACATCCAACACTATAAATTCAATTAAGGTCAAAGTTTATGCGAAGCAACAATTGAACAACATATACAAGTATTATAAGGTAATTTATATAATAGTAATTCAAATGATTATATAAATCTTGTACTTATGAAATATAAAATAATAAGAGTTCATATATTTATTAAATATAAAATAATAATAACCGTTTATTTTTCCATCATCCAAAAATCACAGAAAAATAACTAAAATTTCAAGTTATTGTTTATATAATTCATATATAATTATGTAGAAATAATTGTAGAGGAAAGTCAGTTAAAGAGATGAATTAACCCTTTGGGGTGTGTTATTCTTTTGCTATCTTGATTTTTTGTTGATAAATGTATCATACATATACTTCCACTCTAGGCCATTGAATACTTGTTGAAGTGGATCATCCACTTGTACACCAATCTAAAACAAAACAATTGAGTGAGTTAATATAAAGAGAGACATAAATTCAGTGATGTAGAAAGAGGTTCTGGTACTTGAAAAATCAAAAATAGCAAAGCTACCTTCCTGAAAATGAGGCTGTTTACATGACAGATAGCTATTTCGCCAAAAGTTGCACTATGATATAGATTTGTTTTAGGTACCTTTATTAAAATGAATTAAATAATAAAGAATCAATTAAGTCTCAATTCTAAACTCATAACCAGTTAGAAAAGTCCCCATTTAACAGAATAATGTATTATAAAATGTCCAAGAACATTCAAATTTTAAAGTTGTGATGACTTATAAATAGTGCTTCAAGTAGAAGAGATGCTAAAGAATCAAAGTTAATCCCTCATTGTTATTATCCAATTTTAAAGGAAACTCAAATCCACCAAAAGTTATAACTATAGAAAAAGGTCTAAATTATAAACTAGTCTAATCAATATAATGTAAATAATAAGATAAATTAAATCCTACTACTCAGGAAAAGAATAACTATTAACATTTTCTATCCACAGATTTTAAAGGCCCAACCATCGTTTGCATGCTGTTTAGATTTATATTCCCTAACAAAATTAACAAAAATATAATTTATAATCACCAAGAATGCATTACCTTTACAACATCTTTTATTCCTCAAGGTTGCATAAGCTAGTCATGTATCCATTACTTATACGCACACATAAAAATTGGTTAGACAATGAGTAGAAGTTAGAATAGTAATAACAACATGATAAAAGATGATTTCACACCATCATGAACCAACATGTTATTATGGAAGAATAAAAGACTAACTATGTTTAGAGACCTAGTTCTATCCCAATGAGAATAAAATAAGGAATGAGCAGCTAAAAATATTTACTATAAATCCAACCCATGTTGAGAGGGGTAACCTTTTTGGATAATCCTGCATCACGCATCCTATTCGAGTTTAAGATTTAAATGAAGTATTGCCTATTCAAAGCAATTAAAATAGGACAATTCACATTAAATTAAGCTTTACAAAATGGAATAAATGTCATTAATGCAATCAAAACTTTAACAATTAAAATCAACATTTTTAATATGATTGGATAATGAAGGAGACATATGAAACTGAAAAGAAAATGAAAAATTACTTGAGGAGTGAGCAAGAAGGAACACCAGAAGCTTAATGCAATAACCGGGTTGAGCAACATGAATCAAAGCCTAAACCAAGGTTGTTCTTGAGATATCTTTTGATGCCTTAACTATTACCACCACAACTTTCCCAGCCACCACTACATCTGAATAACCTTTCCCATTTATATCTTTCAACCTCTAAAAATCTAACCTTTAACATGCTCCATAAAAAAAATCCACATCAAAATTTCCTCACATAATCAATTCTTGAACCTAAAAAAGAGGACTGCATTATTATCCAATCAAGTGGGCAAATAACACAAAAACAAAGATTACTACTTTTCAAACATTCTTGATAAAAAGCTAGCAATAATTTGAGAGCAAAAAACAGAGCCTTTGAACAAACAAAATCCCTAACATTATCAATTTTATATTTTAGATTTAAATACCAAAATAGAGCAATAAATTGCGAGCAAGAAACAGAACCTCTGAAAGAGTATAAAGAATTGCAATTAGTAGACGCCTAATCGGAGTTCACAGATAGCATTTCCACCATTACATCTGTCAATTTCAAAACACAACCAAATCATTTCCATATACAATATGCAAAAACACCAAATCAAAAAACTATTTTTAAAAAAAAATCAAGAATTGTTATAGAGAGTGAGTGAGGGAGAGGTACCATCCATTGCATCAAGAATCAGAAAATTCAAGAATTGCAAAGAGAGAGCATAAAGAGAGAGAGAGAGAGAGAGAGAGATAGTAAAGGATTTGAGAGGAGTCAAAAGTGCTGCAGCAGTAGTGTCTGTTCCATAAGAATCGCCAAAGAAAATAAACATGCAATGTTTGTTTCGCGAGAAAGAAAATGGATTTTTGTTATTTGGGCTTTGATTGATTGATGATCTTCTGAGAAAATGATCTATTGATAAAAAAAGATAATCAAAATAGCAATTGAATAATCACAAAATCCTAATTAGTAAAGATATTGGTAGATGTGATTTCAATTTTGATATTACAAAGCAAGAAATTATAAGACAGTGAATGTAGAGAGAGCAAGAGATCATATATATAAAAAACCATTTTAAAGCCAATTCTCATTGTTATGAAATTGAGAATTGAGAAAAGATAACAAAAAAAAGAGCTAGAGAGACTAGAAGCAGAGAATGCAATGAATGGTTGGTTTTAAGAGATGGGAAAGACGAAAGGTTGCAACTTTTCAATTGGTTTTAAGAGATGGGAAAGACGAAGGGTTGCAACTTTTCGGTTTCTTTTTTTGTTAACTATCAATGGAGCAGACAAAATATTAAAGGAGAGAGTGCCACATGTCAAAACCTAGTGAAAATTTTGTCTCTACTTCAACTTTATTTTCATTTTTCATAAGTGGAATTAAAATTGAGAAAACAAAATGAAAAGACAGAAAGTATTTTTAAGAAGTGCGTCTCTAATACTATAAATAATAATAATAATGTCTAATAATGAGGGTGTCTTTAGATTTTCAAGGTAACCGAAAAGATGAATATTACATAAAAAGAATAAAGATGCTATTGAATGGGAGAGGATGCATGAATTAGTAAATTGAGATTTAGTATATTGAAGCTTGAAGCAAAGAGAGTCACTTGTCAACACATGGTTGAAAGCTTCTCCCTGCTTCAGCTTTAATATATATATATATATATATATATGTATATGATTCCTTTAATTAAATCCTTATTATTATTATTTTTGTTATTATTATTTATTTGCAAGTGACATGTGTCAACATGCATGTAACCTTCTTGACACCTCAATAGCTTTTTTTTTTTTGCAGAAACACCCTTAATTTTTGCTTCCATCTTAAATTATACCCTTCGTAACTTAATTTCCTTTCATTATAAATCCTTATTTCCTTTGTTTCAATTTAATTAAGCCCTCCTAATTATTATTTTCATCGATTTTGGACTTAATTAATTTCTTAATTAATTATTTAAATAAAAATAAACCTTTAATTTAGCATGTTGGGGGAATATAGATGTGACAGTTTTGTAATGCTTGCTCCTACAATAAAACTCATAAACTTCCATTTTTCTATTCGACACTCTCTAGTTCTCATCCTTTAGAAATAATATACTCAGATGTTTGGACTTCACCAGTTCTGTCTATTGATCATTTTAAATATTATGTTTAGTTTATCAATCATTATACTAATTACATATGGTTTTATCCTATTAAAAGAAAATCTAAGGTTAAAGACATATTCATGCGTTTTAAAGCCATAGTTGAAAATTTTTTCCACCATAAAATAATTTTTTTTACTCTTATAATGGTGGTGAATACATTGCTTTAACTTATTTTTTAGCATCTAATGGTATTTCACATTTAACAACCCCACCATATACGCCTGAGCATGATGGTTTTTCCTAGCACGATGGTTTTTCCTAGCACCGTCATTGTAATATTGTCAAAACGGGGCTCACACTTTAAACTCAAGCATCTTTTCCTAATTCATTTTGGTCATATGCTTTTTCAACTGTGAAGTATTTCATTAACCGAATGCCCACAAAAACACTCAAATTTTCTTCTCCATTTGATTGTATATTTGGTAGTAAACCTAAGTATTCCAAACTTTGAATTTTTAGGTGTGTTTGTTACCCTTAGACCAGACCTTACACTTTGCATAAATTAGAATTTAAACCATAACCATGTGTTTTCTTAGGTTATTCCCTTAGTTAGAGCGCATATTTATGTTATCACATTCCCACATCAAAAATATATGTTTCCCATCATGTTAAGTTTGTTGAATTAATGTTTCCTTCTTTCACACCAAAACAAGTTGATGTTGAGTCAAACTCACAACAACCTGTCTTGCCCACTACCAATATTATTCAATTCACCATTAGTGGCTGCTCTACTTCTTTCCACTTCTTTTCTTGTGGTCGTTCCTCACGAGGCTGTGGTCATGGTCGAGGCTACAATCGGCCTTTGCTTGTTTGACAAATATGCAGATTTTAGAACCATTCCGCCCTTCAGTGTCATCAGAGATTTGATAACTCTTTCCTGGCTGTTACGTCTTATGAGAATCAACACCAAACACGATTTGCTCCTTCAGCTCAGGCACATCTTGCACAATTACCCACTGACTCTATTTTCTCATCTATGTCTTGGGTTTATCCTTCTCCACTCTCTAGGTATCCAGACACAGGGGAAACACATCAAGTCACCCCTGATTTGAGCTATTTAACAATGGCAGATGAGTATAAGGGTAAGGATCAACTTCTTGTTGGTAATGGTAAGGGTTTAAAAATAAATCATGTTGGCACTTCTCTTATTCATTCTAAAAGCAAACCGCTTACTTTAACAGTTCAAATATCACAAAGCCATTGTTATTTGTTCGTAAACTTTGTACTGATAATAACTGCTTTTTTAATTTCACAATGACCATTTCCTTGTGACAAAGCAATGAATCAGCCCATTCTTTGTGGACAAATTGACTTAGTTCTCTATAAACTACGTAATGTTTTTCATTGCTAACATCAATATAGTGCAGTAGCATTCTTAGCAACCTTGGAAGATTGGCATAGTTGGCTTGGGCACCTAAATTATCAAACAGTTCGTGCATTGGTTCATCAGTTTCAGTTACCATGCTCGTCCAATAAATTGTCTACCAATCAATGTAAAGCATATTGTCTTAGAAAAATGCATCGCATCTCTTTGCCATTGACATTAAATCAAAGTATTAGACCTCTACAGTTAATCCATTCTGATGTATGGGGTCCTGCACCTATGTGTTCTTCAACTGGTGAAAGATACTTTGTAATTTTTATTGATGACTTCTTATTATTAACTTGGTTATTTCCAATTAAAAACAAGAGTGACATTCCTTCAATTTTCCATCAGCTTCAGAAAATGGTTGAAAATAAATTACAATGCAAAATTCAATCATTTAATTCAAATTGGGGTGGCGAATTTCGCCCATTACATGATTAGTTTAAGGAAATTAGTATTGTTCATTGTCTCTCATGTCCACATACACATGAACATAACGGAATAAGGTAGGCCAGAACAGCCCACACTCCAGCACCTTACGTACTGTCCGTTTTGGACCAAAATGTCCACCACATGCATAAGAATGGCAGAATGCTAGAATGGATGGAACTTCACACTCAGAAACTCACCTGCGAATTAATTGGTCAGAACAATGTTTCCATAAATAAGGATCATCCTAGATATAATATTTAGACTCACTCTTAATCTTGTCGTTTTTTGCTTTAGTCAATTCACTGGGCAATGTTCGAGCTACCAAATAATTTACTATATCAGCATACCATGGTATTGAAGATTTAATCTCAAAGAGATGTTCATCCAGAAATGCATCTTGAAGTGGTTGAGGTTCCTCATTTATGATCAATCGGCTCAAGTTATCTGCCACTGAATTTTCTGTACCTTTCTTATCTCAAATTTCTAAATTAAATTCTTGTAAGAGCAATATCCATCTTATTAATCTTGGCTTGGACTCTTTTTTGGCAAGCAGGTATTTCAAAGCTGCGTGATCAGAATAAATGATAACTTT
>CATIWM010114236.1:0-12569 GCA_949671775.1 Mallotus repandus | reverse complement strand
TTTTAAAAGGGGGATGTCCCATTCGAAGGTGCCAAATTCCATATGAAGCCTTGAGCATAGTGGTAAGAGCTTTATGATTCACATCTTCAAGAGCATATAATCCTCTTTGTTTATACCCTTTGGCTATCATCCTTCCCTGTTAATTCTTGACCACAAAATAATTAGAAAAAAACTCAATATAACAAGCATTATCAGATGTTAGTTGTCCAACAGATAAGAGATGTTTTTTTTTTTAAATTTTAGGAACAACTAGTACATTTTTAAAAGTAAGATCACCATGTGTTGTTTGAATTTTACCTTCACTTACAATGTGAAATTCTAAGTGTTTCTCCATTTCCCACATATATTGATTCATTTCCTTTATAAGGTTTGATCATTGAAATTTTACTTGGATCATTTACCATATGTGTGGAGGCTCTAGAATCTGCATATAATGTTGGACCATCATTTAGTTGCATAGCTGTAAGAGCCTTTGATATGTCTTGAGATTGATATAAGTGATCGAATTGGTTCTAGCAATCAAGAGCTAAGTGATTTTCTTTTACACATATTTGATAAATAACTACTGCTTCCTTTCTTTATAGTTGATTGGTATTCATTAGATGGTCATTATTTTTCCACTGAGTTGTGTTATTTTTGGCATTGGATCCATAGTTTCCAGAATTACCAAAGCGACCAGCAGGGGTAAATCCTCTTCCTCTTGAATTAAAGTTGCCACCACGACCTCTTCCCCTTCTTTTTTGTTTAAGGAAGGCTTATTCATGATTAATTTTTATTTTTTGTTTCATCATATTCAATGGACATCATTTGTTCATGACCTTGTAAAGCTAGAACAAATTGATTATAAGCTGGATATGAAGGTTTTGAAAGCATTACTACTCTACAATCTCTATATACAGTACCAAGCCCTCTAGCAAGATGGAAAACCTTTGTGACTTCATCTACTAGTTTTTGAACAGTAGCAAGACTATCACAAATGCCTTTAAACTTTTTGATATAATCATCTGAGGTCATGGAACCCTTTTGTATTGTCATGAGAGATTGAGTTAAATGTACCTCTTTATCTTTGGTTATGGGAAGGATGCATTCTTTCATAGATTTCCATATTTGATAGGCACTGTCCATTCCTGCAAGCATACCCATCACCTCTTCGCCGATTATTCCTAATAACCAAGTTGTTAATAGGCTATTGTTGCTCATCCATACATCATACGAAGGATTGCTATACATCATTCCATTTTCTCCTGCGATCTCTTTTACTGGCATGCCATTTTCGTTTTTGATGATGTGAAAGACTGAGACTTTGTATTAAAGAAGAGATATAACATCTCCACAACAAGAAATTTAAAGTGTTTAGTTTAATGGATATGAGACTTGAGCACTGATGGAATGATTGGATGGCGAGTGGAGTTTCTTTGATGGCCATGAAACAATGAAAAATGACAGTAATCTTATTTACTGTGATTATTTTTGGCAAAGGAACAAAGAGAAAACTGATTTCTCGTGGAGCTCTGATACATAAGAATTTTTAACGAAAATTATAATTCATTCTCCTTGAGTTTTACAAGAAAAAGAATACAATATATATATATATATATACAAGAAAACCAACAAGTTTTCGCTGAGAAATGACTAGAAAAAATGGAAAATAGTAAAGTAAATTTCCTAACATTAAGCAACAACTAGCATAATTAGAGGGATATATTTGATCTTATTCCTTTGGAAATAGCTAGAAGTTCACCAGGGCTGTTAAGGAAAAAATGTTGAGTTTCCTTTAATGAGCCGTTGACTTGATGATCTTCTTGGGATTTCTCTCTTTCAGGAAGAAACGTGGGAACTATTTAAACAAAGTGCACATCTAGAGGATGGCTCCTCTCCCTTGATCACAAAGGCAATGAAAGTTGTAAAAAAATTTCATTGCTTGTCGATAGCCATTGTCTTAGTAGGGCATGCTTTGAAGGGTAAACTAGATCCTAGTGATTGGAAATTGGCATTGGTGAAACTTTAGAAGTACGATTATCTAAAAAATTGAGGTGTTGAGGAAGATGAGAATATATATAAATGCCTTCAGCTGAGTTTCGATTATTTGAACAGTGAAGCTACCAAGATATTGTTATTATTATGCTCTTTGTATCCTAAAGATTATATAATTTCTACTGAGGACTTGGCAAGATTTGTTGTTGGGTTGAGGTTATTTGAAGATGTTGAATCAATTAAAGAGGTAATGCTGAAAGTCCTTGGTTCACTCAATGAACTCAAAGACTCTCATCTTTTACTAGGAACTAATACTAAAAGGCATGTAAAAATGCATGACTTAGTTCATACTGTTGCCATATGGATTGGAAGAAAGTATGTAACCATTAGAAATTCTAAAATAGAAAAGGAGTTCAAGGTAGAAAATGGTATTGAGTTTAAGGAGTGGCCATCAGATGGAAGATTCAATGGTTTTACAGTGATCTCCTTATTGAAGAATAAGATTAAACAGCTCCCAAATCCATTTGATTATCTAAGAGTTAAAATGTTGTTGCTGGAGAGGGAAGATGATCAAAGAATCCATATCCCAAATACAACTTTTGAAGAAACTGAAAGACTTGAAGTTTTATCACTCACTCATGAGATGTTGTCAATACAATCATTTTAATGCCTAAGGAATCTTAGATCTCTTAGGCTGAATGATTGCATCATAAACTCAGCAGAAACTGGTATGGACATTTCTTCATTGGGAAACTTACAAAGACTTGAGATTCTCAACTTTATTTGCTATGGTGTCAAGGAATTGCCAGATGAGATAGGAGTGTTAGGATATTGCTATTTGAGATAAACAATAACTCTTTTACTGTTTGTATACGATTATAGTTGTATATCATTTACCACTTCATGTATTATAAAATTATGTAATTCTTATTATTCAATATACATAAAACCTACAAGGTTTATATGGTATCAGAGACGTTGCTCTAATTCCTACTACCATGGCCAATCAAAATAATCATCTCGCACTTCCTACTACCACCATGCCTACTAATGCTACCACTCATCACAACTTTCCAATCAAACTCAACCCTAAAAATTTCCTAGCTTAGAAAACTTAATTCTTGCCTTTATTAAATTATCATAATATGACAGGCCTGATTGATGGCTCCTTTATTGCACCACCAACCACCATACCATCTGTAACTGATAATACGCAGTAGATTACTAATCCTGCCTTTACAACATGGTTTTAAAAAGATCAGCTTCTCCTATCATGGCTTTTCTTATCACTCACCGAAGAGGTTTACCCATGAATAATTGGTCTCACATCTTCTTATTCAGTATGGCAAGCACTTACAAGTGCTTTTGGTTCTATTTCCCAGAATAGGCAATTACAGCTTCACATTGAGCTTCAAGAACTCAAAAAGCATGACATGTTGATCTCTTCCTATCTCCATAAAGCCAAATGCTTGGTTGATGAATTAGCAATCGCAGGCCATCCTCTCTCTACTACAAAATTTAATGCGATAATTTATCGCAATATAGAAAGTGAATTCCATCCACTGATTTCAGCTTTTAACTTACATCCGGAACCCATTCCCATCCAAGAATTACATTGTCATCTCCTAGCCTATGAGATACTGCTCCATAGTTTCACCGAAGTGCCCCAAGCTAATCTTGCTTATTGCCCTACTCAGAATTCTACTGGACGTCAATTTTCTTTGCCATCTCAATGAAATTCCTCTTGGCCACCATCATTTTCTCATCGTTTCTCTACTGCTTACCAAATTTATGGTTATTATAACCACAACGCAGAGAGATGCTAGAGCAAGTATCAACAATGTAGACCCAATCTGTCTGGTCTTTAGGCTCATGCTGCTTGGTGTCATTCTTCACTAGATTACTCTCGGCCACCAGCTGCTGTCCAACCAACATATCTCACACTATCCACTCCTCAAAATTACATCGGATGGACACCAAACATTGGTATAAGTAATCGCATGACTCCTCATCCATATGCAATCTATAATGCTACTCCTTATCAAGGTATGGACCAAATTTGGGTAGGCAATGGTCAAGGTTTGCCAATTGTAACCAAGGTACTGCATTATATCCTTCAATAAATTCTTCTCCTTTAAAACTTAATGATTTACCATGTTCCCTCTCTTACAAAATCATTACTGTCCGTTCAAAAGTTCACTATTGATAACTCATGGTTTTTTGAATTTTGTCCTACTAAATTTCTTGTAAAAGATCAGAAGACTAGGGCAATCATGTTGTGCGGATTGCGTGAAGATGGACTGTACTCTCTTCCTTCACCAACCAAAAATGCTTTCCTTAGTGCATCTGTGACGTTCAAAGATTGGGATGCTCATTTGGGTCACCTTCATTCTTCTATCGTGTCTTCTATTATTAACAAAAATAAGTTAAATTGCTCAAGTTCTCTTTCTATGTCTTTATGTTCAGCATGTAAGTTAGAAAAACTGGTTAGAATGCTATTAGCTTTAGTCAAACACACTAGTCAGCATCCTTTTGATATTGTTCACTCTGATGTTTAGGGCCATGTGCTAATTCTATCAAATTTAGGATTTTCTTACTTTGTTTGATTTGTTGATGATTTCACTCGTTTCACATGGATTTATTTTCTCAAAAATAAAAGTCAATTTTTCTAAATGTTTTAAGAATTTGAATCCATTGTTTCTCACCAATTTAATCACAAAACAAAAGCAATTTACTCTAATCGGGGTGGTAAGTATCCAGAACTCAACTCCTATTTCAAATAAATAGGAATTGTTCATCGCATTGCTTGCTCATATACTCATGAACAAAATGGAATTTCAAAATGCAAAATTTGACATATTGTTGATAATAGACTTACGATTTTGGCACATGCTAGTATTCCATTCAGATTGTGGCCTTATGCTTTTCAAACTATTGTTCAATTGATCAATTATATGCCTAGTTGCATTCTTAAAACATCTAATCCTTTTGAATTACTTTACCAAAAACTACCAAAATACACCGACTTAAAATTTTTTAGGTGTTCAGCCTATCCATGGCTTAGAACTTAAAATAAAAATAAATTCTCCTTTTGCACTCATCAATGTGTGTATCTTGATCATTCTCCTACTCATTATAGTTATTTATGTCTAGATATTCAAAAGGATAAAGTTTATGTTTCTAGGAATATTTCATTTGATGAAAGTGTATTTCTATTTAAACATTCACAAAATAGTTCCCTTTTGGACTCTACCACCTTATCTCAACTGTGGATTACAGTCTCCACTTCATCTGGTGTGCCAACATTAGGTAATGTCTCTAATCTTCTACCTTTATCTTTTACCTCCTCTCTATCTACTACTTCTACTTCTACTTCATCTTTATCCCCTCAAGATAACTCATCCTAACCACCTGATATATCCCCTTCAATGTCATCTTCTTCTCTTCCTAACAATTCTTTATCTGACACATCTCCCTTATCATCACATTCTCCCCGCAATATCAAACTCCTATGTGACCTGTATAACTAACCTGATCCCTAACCTCCACTTTAACCTCAACGATCTCACCCCATGCAATTACGTTCTTCTACCTTATAAAAATGTAATGCTCATCTTGCTATTACTACACCTAGTACTCTTGATTTTCTAGACACTGAACCCCAAACCTTTTGCCAAGCCACCAAATATCCAGTTTGGAATAATGCAATGTCTGAGTAAATCAATGCTCTCTTTTCTAATTCTATTTGGATTTTGGTTCCTAAACCTTCTAATGCTAATATTGTAGGTTGCAAGTGGATTTACATGATCAAAAGACATTCTAATGTAGCATTGAGCGCTATAAAGCTCAACTAGTGGCTTAAGGCTTCATTCAACAATCTAGACTTGATTAAAAGGACACTTTCAGTCCTGTTAGAAAAGCAACAACCATACAGACCATTCTTGCCATTGCTATTATGAAAAGTTAGCCTATTCATCAACTAAATGTCTTTAATGTGTTTTTGCATAAAAATCTTTCAGAAAATATTTTTATGGTTCAACCACCAAGTTTTATTGACAATTCTCATCCAAATTATGTTTGTAAATTGTAAAAGTCATTATATGGCTTGACACAAGCACTGCGGGCATGGTTTTAAAGACTCAGTGCTTATCTACTCTCATTAAAATTTGTTACCTCTAAGAGTGATCATTCATTATTTATTTTTAATCAAGGAGCTAATGTTGCTTTAATTCTTGTTTATGTTGATGACTTAGTTGTCATAGGTTCATGACATAGTTCGAAAATTAATGCAAGAATTCCCTATTCGAGACTTTTAGTGATTTATACTACTTTCTTGGTCTTGAAGTCCATCGTCAATCCAATGGAATTCTGGTTTCTCAACATAAATATATATATGATAAACTACAACGAACTAGCATGTCCAATTCAAAGGCTTGTTTTACACCCATCGCCACCAAACCAACACTAGTTAAAAATCATGGTGATCTTATTGCACAGGCTGAAGATTATAGAAGGATTGTTAGGGCACTCCAACATATCACAATCACTCACATGGATATTGAATGCACAATGAACAAACTTTGTCAATTTATGAACTCTCCTAGTAATGCTCATTGGAAAGCCCTCTAATGATTGTTGCATTTTCTTTTTGGCATTAAGACTAAAGGTTTGTTCTTTTCCAATGCTTCCTCTCTTGTACTTTCATGCTACACTGATAGTGATTGGGTGGTAACACTGATGATAGGCACTCTACTAGTGGGTATGGTATTTTTCTTGGGGACTCGTTAATTTCTTAGATGGTTAAGAAAAAAACCTATAGTTGCTCGCTCTTCAACTGAGAGTGAGTACAAAGATGTAGCTCATGTTACAGATGAATTAATATGGATTCACTCAATGCTCATGTCACAGATGAATTAATATGGATTCACTCAATGCTCAGTGAACTTGGTTTTTCATGTCCAAAAGTGGAGCTCTTCTGTGAAATTATTAGTGCAATTTACCTAACTTCTAACCTAGTCTTTCATGCTCGCACTCAGCATATAGAATTAGACTTCCACTTTGTTTATGAACAAGTTGCAAATGGGTTTCTTCAAGTCGAATTTGTGTTATCTCAAGATCAGCTTGCCTACTTATTTACCAAGCCCCTCTCCATCACACAGTTTCAAGTTCTTTCCACAAAGCTTCCCCTACATGATGATCTTGAGCTTGCGGAGGGTTGTTAGAATATTGCTATTTGAGATAGACAATAACTCTTTTACTGTTTGTATACAGTTATAGTTGTATATCATTTACCACTTCATGTATTATAAAATTATGTAATTCTCATTATTCAATATACATAAAACCTACAAGGTTTATAAAGAGAATTGAAAGATCTAAAACTGTTAGAGTTAATAGATTTTGAGAAGCTAGATATATAAGATTCCGTCAAATATGATTCCAAAATTATCTAGACATGAAGAATTACATATAGGCTGATTTAGAAATTGGGAAACTGAAGGGACAAGTAATGCTAACCTGATAGAGTCGAAATCACTGCAGAACCTATACATTCTATCATTGACATATCCTAAGGATATTCTGAGAAGTTTTACTTTTTGAAACAACTTGATCAGATATTAACTTCACATAAATTGCTATTGTACTTATCCTTCACTAAAGTCGAGGCTTAGATATCCAGCCACAAGAAGAATATGCTTCATTACAACTAGGGAGTTGTTCAGGAATGTATATGACTTTCGTCTACAGAGAAATAACACATGCTTCAAGAACATGATGCCAGACATGTCTCAACTAGGTTTTCAAGATATATCCTACCTTGAAATTTATGATTGCAAGATGGAATGCCTTATCAGTACTAGAAAGCAACAAGTGGCTATAACACTTGCATTCTCTAGTCTTATCAAGCTAAAACTTGCAAGCACAACTCTCAGAGAAATATGTGATGGTAGGCCACCCGAGGGGTTCCTGCACCAACTATAAGCATTGCAAATTTTGAACTGCCACCATATGATGACCATACTACTAGAAAAATTATCCCAAGCAATACAAAATTTGGAATATGTGGAGGTTTCATACTGTGAAAATTTGCAAAATGTATTCCAACCGGGTGCGATCAGTGAAGACAACAATGAGATCCTCTTAAATATGGGAGAGCTATTTTTGTATGATTTGCCTAAGCTTAGGTGCATATGGAATGGGCCAACACACCATGTAAGTCTCAAAAATCTAATTATTTTATATGTTGCATATTGTATAAACTTAACATCACTTCTCCTACCATCCCTTGTTGAAAGTATGGTACATCTAGAAAAGCTAAATATCGTATACTGCCATCAACTTGAGCATATTATCCCAGAAAAAGACAATGAGGGTAAGGCTCCTAATAAACAGCCTTACTTGCAGTACTTGAAATCCGTCAAAATATCATCATGTGATAGATTGGAATACATATTTCCAATCTCTATTGCTCCAGGGCTTTTGTACCTTCAAGAGATGATAATATCTTCTTGTAATCAACTAAAGCAAGTCTTCACTGATTATAGAGGGGTAAGTACTCTTTCAGCAAATGCCAATGATAACTATGCACCCTCTGCAATAAAATAATGGTAAATGGAAGTTTTTTCAAATGTTGGCTACCTGTTCTCAATGAAATATGATGTTGTATTACCATCGTTGTGCCTTGTGGATATTCGCGAATGCTCCAGTTTGTTGCTGCATTCTCTTGTAAGGATTACTCCCAATGTATGTGCATATATAATGCTATTGAAACTTCACATTAGTTAGTTCTTAAGTTATATTGTCCACTTCCATTATTTATTTCCTTGTTGTTACTTTCCAAATTTGAGCATATAATTTAGTTTTGGCATATTGATATACAAAATCACAAGATTTGTGACTTTCTACAATTTTTTTCCAATCTTTTAAAACTTGTGAAACATGTCCTAATTTAGCCAATTATTCACAATTTTTGTATAATATGCACTTTGGCCAACAGTTAAAAAAACATCTTAGAGCCACTGAGGGAGTAGTTAAATGGTAACTTCTCTTTAAGGAATTCTGAGATGCAGGATTCAATGTCTGCTATTGTCGATAAAAAGAAAGGGTTACTCCTTATTGTGCAGTCCATCGAAACTTAGGTTATATAACCTCTTTATTAACCAAAAATAAAATCTCAAAAGCATCTTAATATTAATTTTAACGAAATTACAAATTACGTCATCCAAATCAGAAGCCACTTGTTGAGTCACGCTGAGGTGGCAATTCTGGTGGCCGCATCATTAAAGTTGGTCGGATTTTTGTGGGTGACATCCTGGTGAAACTAAAATTGAAGTTAAGGAACCGGAAAAATACAAATTGAAGTTATGGTACCATTTTGTAATTAAATGCAAAGTTTTGGTACCGTTTATAGAATTTATCCTGAAAATGTTAAATAAAATGGAACAAAAAATTTAACTTAAAATGTCAATTAATATGGAATAGATGGAGTACATTTTAGAGAAATTTAAGTGTTAAAATAGTAAAACTATAAATTAATGTGTCAAATTGATAAATTGTAATAAATACAGAGACCGCAAATTATTATGCTAATATATAACCATCAAATTCAGGATTAGCATGGTACAGTAATCCTAAAGGCACATGTTTTTATGGGAGACTCACCATGCTTATGGTGACCCGCCGACGGACTTTTCATTAAAAGTCTGTACTATTTGATCTCTTAATATTTAAATTTGTAAAATAATATGATTACCCAATTAATTAATCATTTCTCTCAGTTAAACATTCTGAGCTGACTTACCAATTATTTTGATGGCACGTGGGACAGCATCAAGTGGAAGATTAATCAAATACAGTTTATGCTTTAGTTTATAAGACAAAATATTAGGTGGGGAAATTCGTTCCTCATTGGAAATTATTTCTTTTTAGAATCTATATTCCCATGTAATAAGTTCTACACACAATACAGATTAATGCATACAGTTCAAATATTTTATTATTAAAAATTTGTAATTTTTTATAATAAAATTTCAGTACATTTTATTTTATATTGGCACTATTAGAATAATAATATTTTTTTAAAGATAAAAATTTAAAATTTAAATTTAATTAATTAAATTATTCTATTTTTATTTATATTTTAAAATAATTAAATAAAATGTATATTGATATGTAGTCACGAATTCGCAAGAGGTTAATTAATTAATTAATTTGCTGTTCAAAAAAATTTAATTAATTTGAAGAAAACTCGAGTCTGAACCAAGTATTCATTTATCATTAATAAAGCTCCTACTACATTTCCCAACATAAAAAGAAAAAAAAAATTGTAGCATCCTTGACAATATGAGTAGGGAGGAAAAATCATGCACCAAGGAGTAACATTTTAGGGGTAAATTCTATAAACGATATCAAAATTTTGGACTCGATTATAAAATGGTACCATTATTTTAATTTATATTTTTTTGGTATCAAAATATCGATTTTAGTTGCACTGTTCCAAACACACAATCAAACCAAAATTGATGACGTGGCAATCAGAGATGCCCCCATCAGCAACAATATCGTATGACACGTCAGCAATAAAAAAACAAAAAATAAAAAAAAACAAAAAAAAAGCTTAAGTTAATGATACTGCTTATTCAGAATTGGATTATTTTAGAATTCTCTAAACTGTTCCGAAAAGCAAAATATTAAACAAGTTACAGCAGTTTGCCGATGTGGTATACGATATGGCCACTGACGGGGCATTTCTGGTTGCCACATCATCAAATTTGGCCTAATTGTGTCTTTGAGACTTCCTAGTGTAACTAAAATTGATGGTTTGGTACCAAAAGGATACAAATTGAAGTAATTGTACCATTTTGTAATCGAGTGCAAAGTTTTGGTACCATCTAGAGAATTTACCCAACATTTTAGGCTCTTTTCCTTGTCACATGATTTTGGTTAATCGGCTATATCAAGTGCAACTTATAACAGAGGTAAAACACCCACTTACATATGATACATACATTTTTTTAATCTATTTTAGCCTTGTAGTTTTCGATTTTAGTCAGCTAAGTCTGCAACTTTTTTCTGAAAAAAGATTTCTCTCATCTCTGTACAAGAAATCAGACAAAAAAAAAGTTAGTTCCTGAATATTTTTCAGGTTGTTCCTCGATCTTTAATTGCAGAAAAATTTCAATTCCATTAACACCATACACATTGATGTATTTTCTAGATTATAATTTCATATCCTTGTTTAAACTTAACCTTGAAGCTAATGAGACATAACTTTCAATATAGTTGAAAGAATTTGATGCGACTCTTGTTATATTGTAAAAGTAAAAGCAAGTAATATTAGGTGTAAATGTTACTTTTAAGCATATGGTATTTACTTGTAAAAAAGATGTAATATTGCTGCAGCTTTGTTAATGAAAAAGTGTGAGATTTAAATATCATTTTCATTGTCTCTATGTTTTGTCTCTCTTGGCTCTGACCACCCAACACTTTATTTAGAATCCTTCACTCATCACATCCCTTTCTACTTTTACAGTTGAACTACAAGTGGAACTAAGATTTTAAAATATTGTACAATATATATATTGTTGTTCATAGACAAGCCAAAGAAGGTATTGTTATACAAATTTTTAATTCTCTCTTTTGTTGTTCCTATAATGGTCTTTTGTTCATCATCTTTTCTTTAATTTATTTTAATTATGCTTGAATATGGTTTGTTATCTTATGGAAGATTGGTTTACTTTCATTTCAGATCGAAAGAAATGGCTACTAAGAATTTTGGTGTTTCTATCAGTTTAAAGATTGCAGAACTTATGGTGGAGCAAGTAATTCGTCAATTTCATTATATGTTATGTTTCAACAATTTTGTTGAAGACCTTAAGAAGCAAGAGGAAAAACTGACTCTGGCACAAGATCTAGTTCAAAATGATAGTGATGTAGCCATAAGGAATGCTGAAGAAATTGAGAAAGATGTGGAGGCATGGCTTGCAGATGCAAACAAAACCATGGAAGATGTTAAGTTTATGGTAAATGAAGGACAGAAAGACAAGAGGTGCTTTATTAGGTGGTGTCCTAATTGGACTTGGCAATACTGGCTCAGCAAAAGATTGGCTAAGAAGACCATTAATCTCGTCCAGCTGCAAGCTAAAGGAAACTTTTAGCGAGTCTTATCATGCTCCTCTCCCATGCATAGAATTCTTATCTAAGGATTTTATGCCATCAGAATCATCACAACTAGCTCTGAAATAGATTATAGAGGCTCTTCAAGATGAGACTGTGAGCTTAATAGGACTATATTGTAAAAAATGTGGAGGACTTAATTTATAAATAAGCTTACTTTTATTATATAAAAGAAACTTTAGTACAAGAGTATTTGTACACACTCACACATTAATATTCTCATAAACACTCAAGACACTTTCTCACTAAACTCACTCATAGCACACTCTTTCACTTATACATTAACTCTCCCATCACACACACACACTCTTTTATACATACACTAACACACACATGACACACATATACCACAAAAATGGCCATCACCACCCATACCTATTTATAGGCTTACAATCCTTAAGGGCTAAGCATAATAAGTT
>CATIWM010114231.1:0-10989 GCA_949671775.1 Mallotus repandus | reverse complement strand
ATTTTTTTAATTCTAAGAGTGGGCCTAAATCGATTAAATTTTAAAAGAAAAAGAAATAAATTAGTGGGCTTAATTCTAATTAATTTTAATTAAATGAAATGATTCTAAGTCTACAAATTATGAAGAAGGCTTTATTAATGGACTGAACTAAGTCTAAGTTAATTTTATTTAACTAAAAAATGGGCCTAAAATCTAAGTTAACCTAATGGGCCTAAATTAATTTTAAAGTTAATTAAACCTAAATTTAATTTTAAAGGCTTATTTTATTAGTGAGTTAGACCTACACGTGCGCTTGGGGCCCAAAATAAATAAAAATAAAAAAACAAGTCCAAATAAAAATAATAGATCAAAAACAAACATTATATGATTTTTCTAACCCTAATTTTAATTACATATTACCTAAAATTAATCTAATACCACCATTAATTTTAATTAGGGTTTTACCAAATAAATCTAATTTACTAATTGATTTTAAAATACAAAAATTAAAATTCTACTATTTTTCCTCTACTGGGGCTATTACAATCTCTACGTACAATAGTAATTACACACCCAAAAATAAAAAATAAATACACAACGCAATTACCACTAAAACACATAAAATAAAATAAACCTAAAAACTACGTTATTTTAACAGGGATCAATCCATGACATACCATGGACCTTCATGGATCTAATCCGTTCAATCTCATCTCCATGGTGTAGAATGTTTCCACCACCATAATCAAAGAAACAAAACAAAAAAAATAAAAACTGATTAGAATTAACATAAAAAAAATAATAAAAAATGAAAATAAATAAAGTAAAAGGAAAGGATAAAACGCAGATATGCAATATTGATTAGCTCCTCAGAGGCTTTGTTTGATTCACCATTTGAATAGATATGCTATATTGATGTTCTCAGTTCCATGCTTTGATTGTTTTTTTTCAAAAGAACCGTAGAACATTGAATTTTCGAAAGAAAGAAGATTTTTCAAAGAAGAAGAGACTCTCCCAAAATTTTCCCAGAAAAGAAAATCCTTTTTCTTCTTTCTTTTTTTCCGTACTTTTCCTTTCTTTTTTTTTTGTTCCTTTTTCTCGTCCCTCTTTTCTCTCTCTTTTTTTTTTCGTTTTTCATTTTCTTATGCGTCTCCTCCTTTTATTTCCCATCAGATTAACACCCACGCTATCCTATCATCCCAAACGATAAAGACTTTATCTTTATCGTTAGGGATGATAAGATTTCAATTTATTTACGGATAAAAATTAGGATAAAATTTTATTTATTTATTTATTTATTTTTATTTTTTGAAACTAATTTTTAACCAATCAAAATTTAAATAAATAATTTCAAAAATTAAAAATGCCGGAGTTTAGTCGGAAGTAAAGAATTCCTACCGGAATTGTAGATTCCCGATCAAAATTCTGAATTTTCAATTGGAAATCTGGAATTCCGGTCGAAAATCTGAAATTCTGGTCGGAAATCTGGAATTCTGATCGAAATTCTAGATTTCTAGTAAAAAATCCACAATTCCGATCGGAATTCTGGATTTCCGGTCGGAAATTCATTCTTCCCTTAATTACAAAAAAGACTCTTGAAGAAAAAGAGACTTTTCAATTTAGCCCGTAAAAAATGCAATCAAGCCTTGGGATCTGAAATTCAAATACTAGAGACCTATTTGCAACAAATTTTCATCATCGGAGTGCTATTTCGCATCCATACTCTAGTCATTTCAAAATTGGGTGCTTACAAGACTATATTTGCCGATAAATATTGTTAAATTGGAACATTGAGTTAAATGTGCGGGTAGGTATTCAACTTTGCACTTATTTTATTTTGGGTACTAAAGTTTAATTTATTTCTTTTCAAGTACCAAACTTTGATTTAAATATCACCCGCCTGTAAACTTATTTTGTAGTCTTCTGAATTTCTCTTAAAAGTCATTTTAGTCCCTCATTCTCCTTATCTTTTCACTTTAGTCTAGAAATTATAAAAAGTTTGAAAGTTTACTTCTCTTAGGCTATGATACCACATAGAATGAGTCTGCTCTTACTAGGCAGAATCAAAATAAGTTTCAAATTTTTCCTTATTTCCTATGAATGCATATAAAATATAGACTTATTTGCAAAAAAAAAAAAAAAAGCTTTAATTCTAAATTAAAGTAGTAATTATGGATTATTTAGGTACTAGAAATTTTTTTTAAGTGATTGCTATGAAATTAAATAGAAGTTTGGTATCTAAAAAGATACAAATTAAAAGTTTGAAAACCAAATTAAAACAAAGATAAAGTTCGGTACCCTCCGGTGAATTGGGTGCTAAAAATTAATGACTAGTTAAGGAGGACATGGCAAATATTCTCTGAATATTCTATTATCGGCTGCTACGTCATTATCGCGCTACCAGGTTACTAGCAGATGATACTTAAATCAACGTTGTACTTGTATTATTCATCACTATCAATTCAATATATAGCCTTTTACCATTGCTCTATAAATCTCACTTGGTATCAGAGAAAACATATAAAAAAAAATGTCAACATTACATGCTTCTGCAACTCTCTCTTCTTCCTCTTCTTCTCATACCAATTCTTCTTCTTCTTCTCTCATCACCTCTTCTTCCACCTCACTCCTTACTTCACTTCCAAATCTTTTTCCTTCCTCAAACTCACCTACTCACATTAACCAAAGCTTCTCTATCAAACTAAACTCCAAGAATTACATTGCGTGGAAGCTTCAATTCACCCCTCTTTTATATTTTTACAGCCTTCATGGCCTCATCAATGGCACCGATCTATGTCCTTCTAAAGAAAGAATGAATGCCGAAACAAAACTAGAACTAAATCTAGATTATGTCCAATGGTTCGCCAAGGATTAGATGCTTTTTTCATGGCTGTTCTCCTCCATTAATGAGGAGATTTATCCTCACCTAATCGGTCTCTCATCCTCTGCTGCTGTTTGGGGCGCTCTTGATACTGCCTTTGGCATTGTTAGCCATAGTTAGAAAACCTAATTTCACATAGAACTCCATAACCTCTCCAAAGCTGACAAGTCTATCTCCCAATATTTATATAAAGCTAAAGCCATTGCTGACTCCCTCACCCTTGCTGGTTAGCCAATATCAGATGCTGAATTTAATTCTATTATTTTTTGCTAAATTGGTGCAGAATATAATCCCATAATCGCAGCACTTCAGCAACGACCCACTCCTCCTACATTCCATGATTTGCATGGCCAGCTGGTTTCTCATGAGCTTTTGCTCAAATCATAACAATCTGTTCTGCCCGCTGCCAACTTTGTTCAATGCAGCAACAATGGTTTCTCTAATTCTGCCCACTCCTTTTCTCAGGACGATCATCGTGTGGCCGTGGTTGTGGTCGAAGTTTCAATTGACCTTCACTTGTTTGCTAAATATATGGATTCTAGAACCATTCCGCTATTCAGTGTCGCCAGAGATTTGATAATTCTTACATTGCTGTCCCGACTACTAAAAATCAGTGCCAATCACAGTTTGCTCAGGCGCCTCTTGTGCAATTGCCCACAGACTTTGCTTTCCTATCTATATCTCGATTGGATTCTTCTTCACACTTTTGGTACTCGGATACAGGGGCAACCCATCATGTCACCCCTGATTTGAGTTCTTTGACATTGGCAGAAGAGTACAGGGGTAAGGATCAACTTCTTATTGGTGATGGTAAGGGCCTAAACATAAGTCATGTTGGTACTTCTATTAGTCCCTCTAAAAGCAAATCACTTACTTTAACAGATGTTTTGCATGTTCCACAAATCACAAAGACATTGTTGTCTATTCGCAAACTCTGTATTGATAATCATTGCTTTTTTGAATTTCACGATGATCATTGCCTTGTGAAGGACAAAGCAATGAAAGTGCACAATGTGCACAATGTCCTTCATCGTCAACATCACTACAATGCAGCAACCTTCTTAGCCAAATTTTAAGATTAGCATAGTCGGTTTGGCCATCCAAATTATCAAACAGTCTGTGCTTTGGTTCGACAGTTTCAATTACCATGCTCCTCCAATAAATTGTCTAGCAATAAATGTGAAGCTTGTTATCTTGGAAAAATGCATCTCATCTCTTTGCCATTAACATTTATTCGAAGTGCTAGACCACTTCAGTTAATTCATTCTGATGTATGGGGTCCTACACCCATGTGTTCTTCAACTGGTGAAAGATACTTTGTAATTTTTTATTGATGATTTCTCATTATTTACTTGGTTTTTTTCGATTAAAAACAATAGTGACATTCCTTCAATTTTTCATCAGTTTCAGAAAATGGTTGAAAATCAGTTACAATAAAAAATTCAATCATTTAATTCGGATTAGGGTGGCAAATTTCGCCCACTACATACTTATTTTAAGGAAACTGGTATTGTCCATCATTTTTCTTGCCCCCATACACATGAACAGAATAGAACGACAGAAATAAAAATTTGGAATATTGTTGATATTAGTTTGGCTTTACTTGGTCATTATGGTGCTCCTTTTAAGTATTGGTAGTATGCTTTTGAAACGGCAGTGTTTTTAATTAATCGCATGCCAAATACTTCTCTATCTAATGACATTCCATTTTAACTTTTATTCAAATCTGCTCTAGATTATATGTTTCTCAAAGTTTTTGGATTGGTAGTGTATCCTCTTCTTCGGCCGTATAACAGACAAAAGTTTTCTTTTCGGTCTAAATAGTGCATTTTTCTTGGCTATTCTAGGACCACACCACTTGGGATACCGATGTTCGGATAAAGAAACTGGACATATCTACATTGCCAGACATGTTTAATTTAACGAGAAAATTTTTCCATTCAAGCAAATTACATCAATTACCGCCAATATTCCATCCACTGCCCAAATTCACCCAATTCACCATGGTTGCAACTTAGCTATCTTATGCCTTCCCCAACCCCATCTCCATTACCATTAGCTATACCAAACCAGCAGGACTCTACCTCATCAATGTCATCCTTTTCACGTACAAGTCTTCCATCAGGTATGTCTCCTCTCTCTACTACAAAACCATCTACATCTTCTCTTCCTTTATCTCATTCACCTTCTCTTATCTCTCTACAACCGAATCAAGATAACCCAAAACCACTTCAGTTTTTTAATCGAGATGGGATCAATATCTTTGTTGATCTCACCAATCCACCCAACCCACCTGATAACTCAACTCTACCACTACCATCTGCCTCATCCGATACATCTAATTTTTCTTTATCCACCCAAGCAACTATACCATCATCCAAAAATTCAACTGCCACATCTTTACCTCAACGCACACACCATATGGTGTTGTGTAACCATCCTAAACCTGAAATTAACATTTCCACAATATCTTCCATTCCAAACGACACTGCGTCCACTACACCCAATGGCAATGGACTTTCACTTACAACATCTTTTTCTCACCATCCTAGCTCTCCTTCTCTACCACTTGCCGAACCCACTTCCTTCACTCAAGCCTCTAAATTCCTGCAATGGCGTGTGGCTTTGGCATAAGAAATTATTGCTTTACATCATACTCAAACGTGGACATTAGTACCATGACCTCTCAATGTCAATATTGTTGGGAATAAATAGGTATACAAAATGAAAAACATGTAGATGGTACAGTTAAAAGATCAAAAGCATGCCTGGTAGTAAAAGGGTTTACACAGGAGTATGGTTTGGACTACAATGAAACTTTCAGACCTGTTGTCAAGCCCGTTACAATCCGCACTATTTTATCTGTGGTTCTCACTCAAGGATGGTATTTCAGACAACTGGATGTTATTAATGCTTTTTTGCATGGCATTTTGGAAGAAACAGTTTATATGCTTTAACCATAAGGTTTCGTACATAAAGATTATCCAAATTCTGTATGTAAACTTCAAAAATCTCTTTATGGTCTCAAGTAAGCTCCACGTGCCTAGTTCCAATGATTGTGCAATTTCCTAATTCACATTGGATTTGTTGGCTCTACTTTGGATTCTTCTCTTTTCATTTATAATCGTGGTGGCTCTAAATACTTTTTACTAGTATATATTGATGATGTGCTTCTTACAGGAAATAGAATGGCCATTATTAAATCCATCATTGCACAACTCTCTACTGAGTTTAAATTAAGAGATCTTGGTTGTTTGAATTACTTCTTGGGTATCCAAGTTCATTACACAACCGATGGTATGATTTTATCACAACAGGGGCATATCTTCAGGATCTCTTACGTAAAATGCATATGTCTCAGTCCAAGTCTATGCCTACACCTATAGCATCAGGTACTCATCTTTCTCTCCACATTGGTACTTTACTTTCTCCAGATGAAGCACGACAATATCGCTAGTGCTATAGTAGTCTTCAGCATGCCACAATTACTCAGCTAAATATCTCATTTGCTATTAACAAACTTTGTCAGTTTATGCATAAACCTACAAATGCTCACCAACAGGCATTAAAAAAAGGTTATGCGCTATATTTTAATGGTATAGTCTCTAATAGCTTATTTTTTTCTACTCATTCGTCTATGGACTTGGCAGCCTTCAGTAATGCTGATTGGGCTGGTTGCTCTGATGATCGCCGCTCCACTGGTGGTTACCTTATTTATCTTGGAAAAAAATTTAATCAGCTGAAATTCCAAAAAGTAATGCACAGTAGCAAGATCCTCCACTGAATTTGAATTCAAGGCTGTTATTGATGTTTGTGTCGAAATCAAATGGCTTACTCATTTACTTCAAGAGCTTGGTGTCATTATTCACTCCACACCTCACATCTGGTGTGACAATGTTGGAGCTATCTTTTTGTATACTAATCATGTGTTCCATGCCCGAACATGCCATGTTGAGGTTGAATTTCATTTTGTTTGGAATTTAGTTGCTTCTCATCATGTTTTGGTAGGCACAATTTTTTCTTTAGATCAATTGGCTGATGTTCTAACAAAACCATTATCTCGCCACCAATTCTGCACCTTTCTTTCCAATCTTCGGTTAGTCTCCACCCCACCATCAGCTTGCAAGGGGGTATTAGAGATAAACACTAGAATATAGTTTTTTTGTTATGTATTTGTTATTATCGTTGTAACTACTCTTGGTATATATACTTGTATTATTCATCACTATTAATTCAATATACAACCTTTTACCATTGCTCTATAATTCTCACTGGTACCCACCCGTACATTTAACCCTCAGAACATTTATACCAAAATTTAGAAAAAAATGGGTAAATTTGCAATAAGTCTAAAAAATTTGGTCCTTATACACCAATAAGCCATAAAATTGATACCTATTCTTAATTATTATGAATAAAAAATAATATTTAATAAAAATTTATAATATTTTTAAAAGTTTATAAATAGTTAAATCAATGATAAATTACTAATAAAATATTTTTATAGCTATTGAAAACTGGGTGTTATTAACTGTATTGCAATCCTTCCTCCCAATCATTCCATTTGATCACTTTAAGATTATTTTTATATATTTCTTTTGAAATGATTTTTGAAGTAATTAAATTAACATATAAAAATAACTTTAGAAAGGAAAATTTGATATAATTAAATGTAAAACTATAAAAATAAAATGGAATTGATAAATATTGATGAAGTTTGCAAACTTATGGTTCACTATGTTATTTAAATGTACTATTATTAGTAGTCCCTATTAATCTATTTAAAAACTTAACCAACTTGTAATTTTAAAATAAAAATATTAATGTGACACAATCGCTAAAGGTTCAAATCAAACCACATTTTGCCCTCAGTTCACGTTAGACCTTTTTGTTTTTTAAATTAAAAGAAATTTTCTTAATTTTTATAATTAAATCTTATAAATAAAAAAATTAATTTTAATAGTTAATTAATAAAAAATCATTTAACTAACACACACACATATACATATACATATACATATACATATACATATATATACACATATACATATACATATACATATACTTATATATAAGTAGAGGAGGGTGAACAGAGTTTATTAATGTTCATAGGAAAATTTTAAAAATTAAGGGGAAAATAAAATGTGATTTAAGGAAGAATATATATGAACAAAAAAAAAAAAAGATAACAAAGATGAGATCAAGCGTAAGAACACAAATGATTTTAGAGAGTTTAGATTTTCAACTAATCCTACATCTCTCACCTAACTTATTCGCAAGTTAGGATTTTTAAAACTACCAACTTCAATCTATAAATTTAGATTAATTACACAATAGTTTTTCAAGGTTCAACTCAAACTTTTACACAAATGAGTTTTTCTTGGCTCAACTCAAACCACAACTAAAAATCCAAGTGTTTTCAAGGTTCATAGTTAAGCCTTTCCACTAGAGTTTTCAAAGTTAACTCACAACCTTTTATAATAAGTGCCTTTCACAAGGGCACAATACTAACCAAGATTTAGATAGTTCCTCACTTTCATCTATTTTAACCCCAAGAATGAGTAGAATGACAAACCTATCTCTATTACTCCCCAACTCTCTCAAGAGTTTGCTTATAAGAGTTGAATACAAAGAAAATTAGTGAGTGAAAATTTTGTAAGCCACTGTTTCTAAATACATCGTAATCAAATCAATCCATTTAGGGGTAAAACCCAAACATTTCATCATTCTTTTTAGGGAAAACTATGGAAAACCACCATATGGTTTCACGGTTTTTCACTTTTAAGTATGTGTTTCATTTTTTGACAATTTGGGTCCTGTGTTTGTCACCATTTGATAATTTTCAGTATATAAGGCTAACGTCGTTAAATGAGTTCGATGGTGTTAGCCTCATATACTGAAAATCATCAAACGGCGATAAATACAGGACGCAAATTGTCAAAAAATTGAAAACACATACTTAAAATGGTAAAACCTTGAAACCATAGGGTGACTTTTCGTACTTTCCGTTTAATTATTTTTACAATGTAGCAGACTCATTTAACGATGTTAGCCTTATATATTGAAAATTGTCAAAGGATGACAAACATAAGACCCAAATTGTCAAAAAATGAAACACATACTTAAAAGTGCAAAACCATGAAACCATAAAATGGTTTTCCGTACTTTTCCCTTCTTTTCGAGTATGACTTTTCTAGTCAATCATAAGACAACCTTCAAAGCTACAATCCCTTTCTTACCCCTTGTTCTTCTTTTAAGATAATACATAACCTCAAAAACTACTAAGACGTTATCGGTGATTAACCAATTTGGCACAAATGCACTCTGCTTCTTTGAGATAATTCTTGGGAGAACTAGTTTCAATATGTTGACAAGAGTTTTTGAAACAATTTTATATAGAATGTTGCATAAAAAGATGGGTCGTAAATCATTCATTGACATAAGGTTGGTTTTTTTTTTTTTGGAAATTAGAATAATGGTAGTGTCATTTAAACCTCTCGACAATGAACCAAAGTGCAAGAATTTTAAGTAAGAGTTCGTTACATGATACCCTACAATATGCCAATAATTGTGATAGAAACAAGGATTCATACTATCCAAACCCCGCGATTTTGCAGGACGTATGGAGAAGATGGCCTCATTTATCTCATCTTTTGTGAAAGGCTTTAACAGGAAGTCATTTTGCTCATTTGAAATACGTTGTTCAATGCCACTAAAAATATCATCATCTTTTGAGCCTGAGGAGGTAAAGAGCTGCTCGAAATAATTCATCAATCTTATTCATTAATCTAAATAACGAATTGATAATTGACATAAATTTGTAATTTT
Source organism: Mallotus repandus (assembly GCA_949671775.1). Classification (NCBI taxonomy): domain Eukaryota; kingdom Viridiplantae; phylum Streptophyta; class Magnoliopsida; order Malpighiales; family Euphorbiaceae; genus Mallotus; species Mallotus repandus. The sequence continues at coordinate 1,301 of CATIWM010114231.1, read as the reverse complement.
AATAGTTGAATAATAAAATTTTATTTATTAATTTAATTTGAATTATTGACTAACAAAAAAATTATTTAGATTAATGAATAAAATTGATAATTTTTTTTAATCTATATAACTTAGATTGTAAAGTTTTAAAAAATTTTATATTTGTAAAAAAATTAAAATTTTCAAAAAATTTTAAAAATTACATATAGATTTAACTTTTTTTAAAAATTCATAATCATATTATATATATTTATGTATTTAAAAAAATATATCAATTATATATGTTAGTTTAAATAATTTTTGCTAGTTAACCATTAAAATTGAATTTTTTTAATTTATAGAAATTAATTATAAAATTTTTTGGGAAATGTCCAATATATTTTAGTTTTAAAAGAAAAGGTTTCTGGACTCAGAAAAACGAAAAAAATTCAATATGAACTTAAAGGAAAATGTAGGGTCTAATTTGGACCTTTGGCGGCGACACGATTAATGCTAATGAAAAATGTGAGGATGACAAAATATTTTATTTATAGCTAAGATATGTATGGAATAGCCTCCAATCTTCTATTATATTTACATTATATTAATTGGACAGATTATTAACAAAGGAAAATCACGTTTCTTTGTAATCTTGATTAATTTTGCTGAGACCATTTATGGATGTTACATAAGCGCATTTGTGAGATGGTGACGAAAGCGCAATTTAATTGGTGAATGAGACAAATGTTTGGCTGCTTGAAATGTGCCAGCACACAAAATGTTCAATTTCTGAATTGGTTAAAGTTGCATTGGAAGATAACTAATGAAGTGAAAAACACTTTTTGTTTTCCTTCTCTTTAATAAATTAATAATTTTCAAGTGTGGAAAAACGTTTCTTCCATTAGTGGAATAAAAGAAAATTTTTCTCATAGATGAACACTTTTCCTTCCACAGAGAATTAATTTGATTTAATTAGAAGCCCTAGACTTTTAGAACAAAAAAATTAATGTAGGTTTAGTTTATTTGAGGAAAATATTTTCTCTTTGGAGTATTTGCAATAGTTGACTTCAATATTAGAAATAATTTAAAAATATCATCTTTTGTGACATCAACACTTTTTATTATTTAAATTATCTTTTTGTATTGGATCTAATGTATATTTTTTTACAAATATTTTTTTTATAATGAACATCATATATTGATACAAAATCTATGTGATAATTAATCTATACAAAAGAATTGAAAAAAAAAAGGTAATGAGAGGAAAAAAATGAAAAAATAAAAACAAAAAAAAGAGGGAAAGAAGAAAAGGAGAGAAGGAAAAAAAAGGAGAAAATAAAAAT
>CATIWM010114229.1:0-10059 GCA_949671775.1 Mallotus repandus | reverse complement strand
GGTTTAAGAGTGAGCCTTGAAACTCTTGTTTGTAAGGTTGTAAGAGTGAGCCTTAAACTCTTGTGTAATCTTAATCTTGTGAATAAGATTGTGGGTGATTGAAAATCCTAACTTGGGGATAAGTTAAGTGGAGACGTAGGATTGTTGTTGAATCCGAACTCCTTAAATCTTTGTGTTCTTCATTCTTCCTTCCCAACATTCTTTCTATTTTTGTTTAAATTTCAATTACTATCGATTTGAATTCGATTACCTTATTCACCCCCCCTCCCCCCCCCTCTAAGGCATTTTCACCTTTGATGATGCATCTCTATACTATTGGCAATGCCTCTCATCAAGATTCTACTGTTCTTTCAGAATTTTCTAAGATAGCTTGTGTTATGTTGTCTTTCATTCTGATTATGCTATGTATTAGTTATACCAATTACTTCTACACATATCTTGGTAGGAGTTGTATATTGACATCACTTGGGGTTGTATCTCTACTTTTAGTTTCTAATGAATTTCCTTTGGTTAAAAAAAAAAAAGAGTATAAGGAGCACCTTGAGGGTTACTAGGAGGAGATATCATTATATTCCACCTATCACACCTTTATAATTATAAATATAATATTTATTCATATATACTAAAGTGTCCTTCAATATACTTTTTCTTTCATTTGTGCCCTGTTGGCCATGATATACTTCTCTCTTCATTTAAGCCCTTAAAATAGATCATGAACTCTTGAAATGTTCATGTTTTAGGCCCTTTTGTTGCTCCGTTACATTCTCCTCCACTCAATCAATTGATGCCCTCATCAATTGGCCATATGTGTTTAAGGTTCTCACTTTTATGTTGTTCCCTTAATTTTTCTAGCGTGTTTCCATCAGTTTGTGTATGCTCTTAAAACTGTGTCATCTCTTGACTAGTCCTTGCTCTTGTCTTTTATGGGCTTTCGGCTCTCCACTTTAGTATTTGCTTGTTTGCTCTAAGATTCTTGCCTTTACTTCATGTCTATAATGCCTAGCATTCTTTCATTGTCTTACTCTTATTTCAAGTGTAAGTTGTACGTACCTTGCAAGACAAAATAAAAGAAGCAACAATAGTAAATATTAAAATGATAATTAAGGCACATTAACTCTTTTAAGAAAATTCAATGTAAGTCTGTCAGATAAGTCCACATTCTTCAAATATTTATACATTAAATAAATAACATCATAGATTATAATTTAGTAAGGAATTATTAAAGGAATATCATATGACTTATACATTATTCTCGAGCTCAAACATCACTATTACAATTGCCATTATTGTGCATTCACATTTTATTGTTTGATCCTTTTCAAGATCTTTCATCGTTTTTGTTTCAAAGAAAGGGTCTTGCTAGACAACATTTTGGTTTGTTTTACCACATCCTCCTCCATCACTTGTGCTTCACTAGAGCCTTTATGTATTTCGTTGTTCATATGTGAAAATGCATACATATCTTTCCGTTCTTTGGCAAATCTGCAAAATCAGGTTTTGAATTTTGTCTCTTCTCTCCTCCAAAATTAATACTCTAACTAGAACTAAGCATTTGGTCAATTTGGTATTTTTCATTATTCAAAACCAAATGGTAGAACTAAGCTAATTAGTTCGATTTGATTTTTGGTTAACCAAATTATGAAAAATTTAGAAAAAAAAAATTTTAGTCTAATCTAGGATCTCATAAACCAAAATAAATGTCTTCCACCATTACATATATTTATATATATTAGTTAGTTCTTTTAATTCGGTTTGAACTGAAATTTTTTCAGTTTTAAAAATTTACAAACTCAACCGAACTGAAATTATCAAATTTTTATTCAATTTTCAATTTTGGTTCAATTATACTCAACCCTAAGTCTAACCATTTCAACTAAGATTAAAACAAAAAAAAAAACCTACTCTTTCTACCCATTACCATATAGCACAAGAGAATTCAATCACCATATTTTTTTTTTTTTTTTTGACTTTTTGAACCAAAACAATTAATGCATAATTAATAAGGCTATTAACTATGTAGAATACATTGCTTAAAAAGTTAATAAAAGAAACGATCTTTGATTACTGTTGTTGACTAAAACAAGATACCCATTAAAAGCGAACACATGATACTGTAGTTATAATAAATGTTCGATTTTTTTTTATTTCGGTAAATTAATAGGTGAATATAAAACTGCTAAATTTTGTAGACAAATAAAAAAATTATATGATTTAAGCATTAATGATTACATAATAAAAGATAATTTTTACCATTTAAATTGACGATGATATGATTAAAATTAAAATCTTAAGATGACTTTAGAAATGTGTCACCACTTATAAACGCAGAACTACATAATAGCGTGATTTTTATCTCATATTTTTCTTCTTTTCTATTGTATTCTTTAAATAAATGAGAAAAGTTTCACATCTAAAATAGTCTGAAATTGATTTTTATAACATTTTTTTAGTGCAATATGATACATTATATAATATTTGATATTTAAATGTAATACAATACATATTTTCCATATAAAAAGTTTAATACAATAAAATATTTTCTAAATTATTGATCTTAAGTAAGAAAAATTATTAATAAATTATTAATTTATAAAAAAGAACTAAATATACAAAATATGTGTTTTTATATATTCTATTAATTTATTTGCCAAATAAAACTTACAAATATATTTTTTATATTCAATATCTACCATATTATAATATATTACAATTTTTTACATACACATTTAACCAAATAATTTTTTTTTGAATAAAAAAAAATAGTACAACATCAATGTTAATAAAAAAAAAACTTACGTTATACAAGTAAGAGGGTCAATTGTCATATATAAATCCATGGTATTGGAACTGAACACAAGGTCCTATCCAGAAGTAATCTATAAACATTTTTATAAGTAACTTTACATAACTAGTAATTTAAGAGCTAAAGTGTTTGTATATAACACATTTATAATGTAATAATTAAAATATTTATTTAAGAATACGATAATTAAATTTTAACAACCTGTTTATTTTGGGGTAAATTGAAACAACTTTATAAGGTGAAATTGCACTTAATCCCTAAACAATTACATAATAAACAACTGAAAAGAGATAAATCAAATTCAGTTCATACAATTTCTTCTTATTCGTGTTCACCTTAAAAAAATAGAGTAAGTTTCGAGTTTAAATCTCTTTATTATTATTATTATTATGAATGATTGTCAAAGTTGTTACATAGTAAAAATTTTATACCAGATTAGCGTTTGGTAATTATAAAAAAATATTGTATGTTGTATGCAATATTATTTATTATAAATAAAGTTATTATTATTTCAACTATTTATATCCATATCATCCTTTTAATTCATATCATATCCGGATATGATAAATTGAAAAAATAAATATAATATTTTATAAGTATATAATTATTTTGAATACATTAATTGTATTTTATTTTGAATAGTTTTGAAGAAATAAAAGAAATAGTTTTTTCTTTCTTCCACAATTTTTAATTTCTAGTGGATTTTTCTTAATAAAATTCAAATTCAAATGAAATGTTGGTCTCTATCATAAAAAAAAAAAGAATAAATGAAATACTGATATATCGTATGAGTTATCAATATCAAGGGTTTAAATCCTTTTCTTTTCTAACTCCTGAAATACTTTGAATTTTTTTAAAATTTAAATTATCATATTTTCTTATTTTATTTAATATTTTAAAATAAAAAATTAATGACAATAAAAAATTAAAATACATTTTAATCATTTAACCTCAAATAATTGTAAAAAATATACATACAAATGTTTTCGAATAAAATTTTTAAAATTTCTTAAAATTATAAATGTACATGTAATATACCTATATCATATATAATTTAATTCAATGTGGAATTTTAAAAAGAGATATTTATCATTATATTTTTCTTTTTTTCCGAAATATTTATCATTATATTCTTGAAAAAATTACATTTTTTCAGGAATATAATTTCGTTTTCTATGCACAACTTATGCGTGAATATATTAAATACAGAAAGTGAATGTTACATAATGATAAATTACATATATATATTTTTTGTTCAAATATTATTTTTAAATTGCATTCAATTGGAGCTATCCTCCGCGGAAATTGAACTATTTTAACATAAAATGAAGCAAATATATTTTTAAAATTAATTTTTTTAAAAAATATATATATATAAAAAAAAATTAGACTCATAATCTTTTATAATGTTCATCACCTTAACTATTAGATTAAAAAATTATCCAATATATGGTGCTCATGATGCTCTTAAGAAATTATCCAATATATGGTGCTCATGATGCTCTTATAACCTTCATATCATCAACAATGTATCCATTCAAGAATGGCTTAATACAATCCTTATATTCAAAATTAAGAAATTTTTTGATATGATATGATATTTTTTATAAAGAATTGCAACTTAAAATAAAAAATTTTAACTTTTTTTTTATAAAATACCTTAAATTATAAATTGAATTTGTCTCAAAATTATGAACTTATTTTTTTATAATTTATTCTATTTTGAGCATAATAATTATTTTATTCTTTTATTAACAAAATTTTATTTAATATTTTTTTTAAATTATTTAATTTAATAAGATAATATAAATATTTAATATTAGTTGAGATATATATTAAAAAATATATTTTAGTTATATTAGTTAATTTTAAATTTATATAAAAATTAAACTAAATTTATAATTTAAAACAAAAAAAGTATTATACCTTAAAGGATTGTAAAAATTTGTGAAGAGACTTGCACATTATACAAGTAAGATGGTCACTTTTTTGTCATCCATTAATCCATGGTATGGGAATTAAATGTGAGGACAATCTGGCAACTCAGTGAACATTTAAAGTTGTACCAACCAATTTAATAGTCAACTTATTTTATATGCATGTATGATGTATCTTCTATAATAATTAGAAAAAAACATTAAATTTTCATTTATGTCTACTACCTACCAAATTATTGTTGTTAGTAACATTTTTTTTTTATTTTGTCCTTAAATAAAAGGATTAGTGCCCCAAACCCTTAAAAGGATCTCACTCTCTACATTAATTCTCCCATTCCATGCCCTTCAAAAACAAAATAAATGGGTTTGTTTTTGGGTTCTAGTATATCTGATTTAAAGACAATCAATAATGTGGTTTTCAGCAATTTTAAAAATAGTTTCATTTTCTATTCATGTTTTTGGATTGTCTCCTCACTGTCTCATCTAATAATGAGTGAGTGATAAAGATCCATTTCTTGTTATTTTTAGGGTTTATGGTACAAAAATAGTGAAGACAATTAATAGCAATATTTTCAATTGTAGTAGGAGAATGTTGATGCTCTTTTTATTTGTTAGGTGTAATCATTTTCGATTTTCGTTCTATTAATATGATTCAAGTCAATGGACTCTGTAAAAAATAAAAAATTTTAGTGCCTATTTTTCATATACAAAAATTGAACTCAAAATTTACTTAAAAAATAAAACTTCTAGTCATTTGAATTTATAAACATTAGTATTATTTTTATTTTAATCAATTTATTTATCTTGAGATATATTTTTTATTTATTGCATTCATATTTTCGATTTAGTTTTTTGGAATATCAAAAAAATGAAATTTAATTCAATTCAATTATACGTGAAGAAATTTAGTTCAAATTAATTAAAATTTCATTTTTATTATTAAAAAATACCAAAGAGTATAAAAATAAAAATAGTATTAAATAAATAAAAATTAAATTAACTTAAAATATTGTTAATTTGATTTTAGTTAATTTTGATTAAGTTTTGTCAATCAGCCAAATACTCACCTTTATACTAAAAATAAAATATATCCATATGCTATAAATTAATATTCTGCATGCATTATTTTCATATCATGTCAAATGGTATAAAAACTATTGGCTTAATACATACATAACCTTCTGTACTTGTCATTTTTTATCAGTTTGATACATTAATTTATAGTTTTGCCATTTTGATACATCAACTTATAGTTTTACCATTTTGATACATCAACTTATAGTTTTACCATTTTGACACCTGAACTTGGCTAAAATATAATTTTAAAACTCTTATTAGCACACATGGCACGAAATAACGAATCAACATGTGCCACATTATAAGGGTTTAATTAATAAAAACTTCAAGTAGGGGTGTCAAACTGACAAAAAGTGACAAGTACAGGGGGTGGTAGATGCATTATTTCATCATATTAGTGCAAATTAGTGCATTTTAGCCAAGTTCAGGTGTCAAAATGACAAAACTATAAGTTAAGATGTCAAACTGATAAAAAGTGACAAGTACAGGGGGCTATTTATGTATTATGCCAAAAAACTACTTAAAAAATAATACTTCTCAAACTGCTATATGATATTATTTTGATTGATTCTAAAACTTACTAAAGAGGAGGTCAATGAGTTTGATCAAAACTTCATAGATACCAAAAGTACATCCAAATGTTGCAACTTGCAATTATTACTATTGAGTAATTAAAATGACAAATCTCATTTAGGTCTATAATAATTACTTAATTGTGATAATTGTCTACTGTATACTTGCTTCTTCATGCACAAACTCAATGAAGTAGAAGCTTGAAAAGAGTAGAAAAGTATTTAATTATATAGTTCCTTCTATTGTAAGTGATGGCAATACTTTTCTTCACATCTCTTGAAGGTTGGTTGCTTCGTTAGACCCACTTAATGTTTAATCCACATTAATTAGTCTCTAGATGTGATTGGGTACCCACTTTCATGCCAAATTATAGCATTTGTTGAATCTTAATGCCCTCTTGATTTTTGTCAATAATTTTTTTTTTATAAATTTAGTATAAATTTTTTTAGAAAGATGAATCATTCCTTCAAAGATACATTTTGACAAAAAAAAAAGTATAAAATAAGAGCACAATTAAAAAAAATATTAAAATGAAAGTTTCATTATTATAAAATTTTTTGTTGTTATTCTTTAATTACGTTAATAGAGTTCTTTTAATTTACAACTCGATGATCTATACGTTCCACTAAGTGACTTTAATTACCTGTAAATCGACTTTTTGATTTTTAAATGAGTTTATGTGATAATTTTGGATTGATATAGAAGAGTATAAAAATTTTGCCAATTTAGCAAAATGGTAATTTTGCTTTTGTAAAAGACGAAATGTGAAAGTGATATAAAGAATTTACAGTCTAATAAAATAGTATTTCACCTTTTAAAATAATAAAACGTTATTCTCTCAAATACAATTTTTGTTAGGTTTTATGATTTTATTTAGATACTTATTAATTGAAAGTATCTTTTATAAATATCTTTATGGAAATTACTTCACTAACATAATTTTGTTCTTCCTTCTTTGGAGGCGTTTGATTTAGCAGATTGAGCCTTGAGGTAGGTGATAAAATTTTTTCCTAAATCAGCTTTAATTTAAGGGTTTGATAAAATTAAAAAAAAAATTGATAGCTATTTTTATTCAAATAACTGAGAATTTGATAAGTTTTATTTTAAAATTTTTTTCCTATCAGCTGAGAGTGAATTTATATTTATCTTTTATTTAGACTATTATACCATTATTAAAAATAACTAATAACAAATAATTTTATTTAAATTAAATGTACGTAATTAATTTTTTATTGTTTATAATTAAGTCAATATTATTTTACATTATAATTAATAATTAAATGATTATAATATTTACACCTGTACTTTTTTTAAAAAATTATACAATAATATTTATATTTTAAAATTCCATTTTTAAATAATTTCTATTAATTATTTTATTTTAGTAATAGGCCTTACTATAGTACAAACATTTATATATATACAAATGATATTAGAACCGTTGGATTTATTTCTATTTAATTACAACCATTGATTTTTTTAGTGTACCAATACCTATAAATTGTATCAATGACTACAATTAAATTAGTAGTAATCTAACGATTTTGATTCTATTTGTATTGATATAAATAGTTGTACTGTAGAAGGATTCTTTAATAATATATAAATCAAAGAAAATAAATTATTATTTATTACTATATATTATTTTTAAATAATATACATAACTAGAAAATATTATAAAAAATGTATGAAATTATATTTATAAATAAATTATACCCTTAATGATCATTTGGCATACTAATAACAACACTTAACAAAATTTTACCAAACAATTCATATTTATCAGCTAACAATTATCAGCTATTTTCAACTGCTATCAGCTATCAATTAGTATAAATAACTGAATCAAATAGGCTCTTAGTGTTATTTTAATTTTAAGAAAATAAAATATTTCAAGCTAGCAATGATGAAGGAAAAATTGAAGTGCTAAAGGCGAGTTAGTTTCAAACTAATTAAGGAATAAGAATTTAATATTTTTAATCTAAACCATCCATATTTATAATTTCCTATATTAAAATATTTATACAGAATGTAGTAGTAAAATTAATATTTTTAAAAAAAATGGTAGCTTTCTATCCATATTTACCATTTTCGATTATCTATTTTGCCATAATGACTGCAAAAAGTTTTAATAATTTTAAAATCTTTAAATAAAATTGGAAATTTATTTTTTATTAATTTCATCATTTTAAATGATGATATATTTATTTTACTTTTCAAAATCTAAATCATCATAATTTGAGAATTTTTTTAGATTTATTGTAAATTGATAATTTTTTCTTTTGAAAGTGGAGAAGAGAATGAAAAGACCGAATTTTTAATTTGTACATGTTTTGAAGGAAGTTATGCCACTAAACTATTCAATTTTTATTGATAATTTTTTATTTCTTATTTTAAAGTGAAAAAATCACATAATTTTTCTTTTCACAATATTGTAAGTAAAGTTTGAACTTGTTATCCCACATTTTAAAGCACTACTCTAAAAAGCCAAATTTCATTTCTTTAAGCACAAGAAGAATAAAAAGATGTTAATAATTGGAAATGAAAATCACAATTTTAAGTCAATATCAAGAAATTATAATCACCATTCTCCAACCATAATTGGTCCCTAAATTCCTCAAAAAGAATATTCAAAAAAAAAAAAAACACTTGACACCAAAAAGCCATCAACAAAAACAAACACTACCACCCAAAAGTTTGGTAACAAATCAAACCTTTCCCATCATTTTTACCAACTCGTTAGAGCTACTTGATTTTAATAATAATTATTTTAAATTATAATTATAATTAAATAATTATAATATTTACACCTATAATAATATTATTTTTTGAAATTTATTTTTTAGTAATTTATATTACTAATTTTAATAATATATAAATAAAAAATAATAAATTATTAGTTATTATTCTAAATAATTTTCATAACTAACAAATATTATAAAAAATATATAAAATTATATTTAAAAATACATTATACTCTTAATGGTCATTTGATATACTAATAGCAACAATTAACAAAATTTTACCTAATAGTTTATATTTATCAGCTATCAGCTATTAACTATTCACAACCACTGTTAGCTATCCACAACCGCTATTAGCTGCCATAAATATATGAACCAAATATGCTCTTATTCATTAAAAATTTAACGTGCAAATGAGCATGGTTCATCCAATTTATTTTATCTTTGAGATAAAATAAAATCTTCAGTACTATAAATTTAAAAAATTTTATACATGTACCATCCAATTTTTTGAGACGGTTCAGTACTTAAATTCAATTTGATCCTTATAGAATGGATCGATATTGTATAATTTAAAATGAAATTTCATAAATTTAAATAGATCCATCTAAAAAATATAAATAAAAATGCATAACAAATTTATGGTGTAAAACCAGAAATAAAAACATTATTTTTTGTCAAAAAATAAAAATGACAATCAATAAATTCTAAAACAAATGAAAAAAATAATTTAATAGATTATAAGATTTGGAATCCTACAATACTAATTTTTTATTTTCATATTTTAAGTTTAAATAGAAACACAATGAAAATTTCACATTCTTTTTAATAATAATAATTATTATTATTAATGGTTTATTTATTATATTTTAGAACAATCATGTTTAGTTTTATCATACATACATACATACATACATACATATAT
>CATIWM010114184.1:0-10691 GCA_949671775.1 Mallotus repandus | reverse complement strand
ATATTAATTGCTATTTGTTTAATTGTTTTTTACATCTTAATTTCTATTTTAATTCCATTTAAGTTATATATTTGTTTCTTTATTTTTATATGTCTCTACAATGTTATTTTCCATTTATTTATAATTTATATTTACTATTTGAATTTAGTTCTTATTTTAATATTTAATCTATTTTTCTTATTTTGTTTTCTTCACTTAATTTTATTTTCTATTTTGATTATATTATTTCATGTTACCTTTTTGCATGCAAAATTGCCATTATTATGGTTATTCGTAAATATTTGTTAATTGCTTGTTATGTTGTATTTTGTGTACCCATCCATAATGTTGAGAATCAACCAAAGTCTCAAAATCAATTATTTTATTTTCTTTTTCTTAAAAACATTTATGATGATTGTTTGGATGATAATGAGGCAATAATTGGTGATGTGAATTCAATTTATCCAAGGTGCAAGATTTATATCTTAAAGCCTAATTTGATGAATTATATATTAAAGGCCTTAATTTAACCAATTAATGACCATAAATTTGTTCTTTTTATTACCTTTTTAATTTTCATTTTAATTTATTTATTTGGAAAATATTATTTATGTTTATCCTTTTTGTTTTTCTTTTCAAATATTTCTTTTTTATTATTTTTACAAGATTTTCAATCATTTTCTATCTTATTTCTTATTTTTATTTTAAATATCAATTTTTATCAAAATGATGGCTCCGAAACTCACAAAATAAGGACAAGATGAAAAGGAGGAGCCTAATAAAGTGTTTGTTTCTCTAATCTCTACTCTTTGTATTTTAATTTAATTGTTGTTATTTATTTCATTTTTTATTTTCCATAATTAGGATGCCATGCATAGGAATTTCATAACATGTGTGTGTTAAATATGCTATGATTGTGTGCTTTTAATTTCATGACATGTAAATATGCCATGTTTATGCCATGATTATGCCATGTTATGGATATGTATATCATGTTAGTACACTTGTCATGGTCATGCATCATATTTTGCCATGTTTAATAATATATTTGTTCATGTATTATGCCATGCTCATGCATCATTATTTAGTCTATCATATTGTTATATGCTTGTGTGAATATATTGTGCTTGCATTTGCGTGTAATGGTTAATCCAAAATAGTACATATTTCTTGGAAGCATTGTACAATAAAGTAAGGTCGAAGATGCTCGGCATCCAGGCAGTATGGAGATACCTCGAACAAAAGAGCCTAATCCTATTGACATCGACATCCAAACCTAATGCTTTATCCAATGGGCGAATGCAGTTCCAAGCGAGGGATTTGAGTTTGCCTATGTCCCTAAAACTGATAATTTCTCGGGTGATACTAAGTGGCGTCTCCCTATTTCTCCTACTTGAGTAAAGGGTTATAAGTGCATTTATGCCATCCCTAAGCTCTTTCAGTACTCCTCTCACTACCCTCTATTTTTTCGTAACAAGAAAAAATGGCCAATGATCTACAAAGTGCCAAATTGGACTCGTTGACGTCAACAAAGGGCTTTTCTACTTTGATTGATTCATTTGAAGAGGAAGAGAGATGCATTTGTTTCTAAAGATGTCTTTTTGGGCATTTCCGGCTAAGGAAAATGAATTATTTTCTCTTTTTTTCTGGTGGTTTCTATGGATGGATTGGGTGGATTAAATCCTTGAAATCCTGGAGGAATATTCAAGGAAGAAGAAATAATAGGAAATAATGGTTGGTTTCAATAACTTGGCATGGGAAATGGATTATATAGGAATCCAATAGGATTCAGAGAAAACAATTGTTGTAGAGAAGATTGTGATTGGGAGTTCTTCTTTTTACTCAAATCTTATTCAAGTTCATCAATTTCAGCTTTTAACTTTCGAATCTTGATCTCCTTCATCTGAATGCTAGTCAATGTGCCTTTATTATTGATTATCTATAACAATTCTTAGTGCTTTATCTTCGTTTGCCTAATCAATTATGCATGGATTGACTTCATTTCTCACTCAAAGGCAGAGAGATGATTGTTTATTTATTGCACTTGCCTTGCTACGTTATCAACTTTCTCCTTAATCTTTTTCAATTTTTGGTTTTAGGCACAAGCATTCTGAGTTTGCCAGTTTCAAACTGCTTCAGCAAGAGTAACTCTCCTAGGTCTGCCATTAGGATCCACAATATTAGAGTTTGGCACAAATGGTTGTGTGGTTTTATGGCTATCTGTTTCTGAGGTTAAAAGAGGGAAATCTATAGGATGAAATATATAGATTTTCTGGAAATATGGTTGGTTTAATAGGTGTTTTAGTGACAGAAGCTGGAGAAATGGGTTTTTCCTTTCTCACCCACTTTAAGGCTTATTTATAACAAGGTAAAAGAGTTGGTTTAGGTCTTTGTGGATAAGACATTGGTTTTGGCTTGCAAGGTTTAGGAGATGCGTTTAATGGTTTTGGTGATTGATACCAACTAGGAGGAGAGTATGATATAAGATAATCATACTTCCCAAAGGGTTATCCCAAAGTGCTAACAAAAGGATCTCCATCTTCATATTTTCTTCTAAATTCTTTCTCATTACACTTCTTGGTAGATTTCTTTTTCTTTCTCTTATTTTTTCCTCATCATCTTCCAACAAAAAATAATCATCGCTATCGCAAATATCAGAGTAATGGTGACCTTCACACTTAAAAGCATACATTAACCTACCATCACTATTAAAGTGGGTCATAGGAACCTTTTCCTCAATCAATGAAGAAAAATGTGAAAACATTAATTGAGTGTTGAACACTATTAGTATCTCTTCTCTTATTCTGAAGATAGTTTCAACAAAATCATCTTACTTTTTTATGAAAGTTGGATCCGAACTTTAAACAAGCTCCACTGCTTCTTATAGCTTCTCATAATTTATGATCCATTTCTTTAGGAATAAGTTTAACAGTTTATCCTAAGAGATTTTTTTGGAATATGGATACACGTTGGAGCATTATGAGAATCTGTTTTGACAAATAAAGCATCATTATGGACATATGTCAGGGTTAGATTAATTGTATATTTTTAAAGATGATAAACAAATATGGTAATGCAAGGTTGCCACAATAGGCTCAGAAGTCTATTCAGCTCCAAGAATCCATATTTGAACTTTCAAAGCTAACAAAGCATATGGATCTTATAGGGCAAATTGTAGTTTGGAAAGAAAGTGAAAAATACTAACCTTGCATTTAGAGAGGTTTCTATAGTACCAATTACAACATGACAATACTGTTTATATCTGGAATCAAGCAAAGCTATTTTAGAGAAAACAGGTAAACCTTGCCTACCATGATAGGTAAGGCCCAACCTTAGCGCTCAAAAATGGATATTAGTGTATCCCTAATTTAACCAAATCTTCAGGCATTCAGGGGGAATTTTTAAAGTTATAAACTATTTAGTTTGAGAGGTAGAAATGGGATGTTGGTCAAGCTAGAGGACTGGACATACTCCTTAATGGATGAAGAAGGTTTCTTTATAAGACCTTGAAAGGACTATTTTCAAGAAGGCTGGGTTTTTGAAAATGCATTATAAGGGTTGAGAAGATGAGCTTTTTGATTCTTCTATTTTTTTAGTCTTCTATAAGGTAGGTAAATTCATACAGGTAATTTGTTTTATTGGCTGTGGATTGTCTAACGGGGGGAGAAATAGTAACAATAGTGGATTTACTTGGAACATATTTATAGTCACATATAATTGAAGGGCTAGAGCTGGATGATTCTGTCATGGTTTAGGTGTCTCTTCCTCCTTAATCAACCTTTAAGAATAACAATCTTTTCCCCGTGTATATTAAAGGTTGCCTAAGGAGGAAAAGACACCTAAACCATGACCATGTATATTAAAAAAATTAAATAATAAAATAATAAATGCAAAAATCTAAACACTGTTTGAAAAAATAAATTAATTAATAACAAAATAATATTTAATTTTGAGATCGACTTGATTGCAAAGTGGAGTTCTGCCTTCTCTATATTTATTGTAATATGGATTGTTATTAAGATGGGCTTTTGGTTTAGTTCAAGATCTTTGAGAGATTGGCCCCCTTTTCATGTGCTGGTAAACTCTTTACAATTAAGGTCTTTTGATAAAGAGCAATTATTTTCCTGTGCGCATGTTGAATGTGGAGCTGTTTTAGGTTATAATTAATACTTGATAAACACTAAACCATGTTGTGAATTTTATGGCAGTGTTTCTCTTCTAGTATTCTCTCTTACTACCTATCTAGTTGAGAAGTTGGTGTATCAAAAATATATATCTCCACCTATAAGCATTTCAAAGTCTATCTATTTTGTATATTTTAAGAATCATAATGTAGTTTTATCAAAGTTCTAGTGGCAAAGTAATAGATACATGATTTGTTGAGTCATTGCCATTGAATTTGTTTGAACTTTATTTTAAGTTTAGTGTTGCAAATTGTTATTTGCCTTCACGTAATCATCATCTCAATAGTCGTTTTATACCCAGTATTTATGATTCTTAGGTGCTTTTACTTTATTTTTTTTATTTTATTATTCTTTTCTTTTTATTTTACAGTTCACACTTATATGAATGTGAAGCCTTCATGAGTAGTTGTTTTTTATAGTTCCTTCTAGATTTTAGTGTAATGAGAAATAAGCAGGATGGCCAAATTATATATTAGTTTTAACTTTATCAATTGTCTTGGATTTTCCCCCTTTCTAAAATAATTTTTACTTCATTTATATGGTCAATTCTTATGGAATACCTATAATGACGTAAAAAAAAAAGGAATAACTTAAAGGCGAGATTGCAATATTGAAACTTGAGAAGGATGGGAACACATATATAGTCTTGAAGGAATTTTATAAGCAATTTAAAGGACTTGGAAATTATTATGGTTTAGTTGCTGGAATAGGCTACAATGCATGTATTCTTCGGTTCACTTATTCTTGTCCTTTAGTATTGCAATAATTTGAGATGGCCAATTATCACATTCAATTGATGTTGTTTTTTGTAATGCTATGATATGAGATATATCTCTCAAATATCTTTCATTTAATTACTTTTTTCTTAAAATTTTTTATCCTAGGTTGTATAAGCTCTCTATTTTATTCTGATAACTCAGCTCCATGTTATTGATTCTGTTATGATTAATTCAGTTTCAAATATTTTTTAGATCGAAAGTTCCTTTTTTGATCAAACTTTTTTTTAACTTTTTATATTTTAAGTTTTATAAAATAATTCTTTTTTTTTGCAGAAATATATAATCAATAGTTGATCTTTGAGTGCATTAGTTAAAGACAAGAAATCCTAATAAATTCCATCCTTGTTGTTATTGTAAAATTTAAAATAAGAAAAAGAAAGTGGTTGATAATTCCCAATAGTGTGGCTCTAATTCTATAAACTAATCATACAAGTTTCTTTATGCATTTTCAATTTGTGTGTTATGTGGTCGCATGTTTAAGTGTATTAATCTTTCATGGAGGAAATACATTACATTTACACATTGGAATGTGATCTAAAGCAAGTGTCCCTTGTAGGTATCAATTCTTGATTCCCCTTTTTTCTTTTTCTTGTTTTTTTAGAAGCAGTGAATGAAATTACTTTTTAAATTTTACAACTTGATGTTTCAAGATTGTTGATCTTCATTAATATCATAAAGATAAATATGATCAAAGTAGGAGTTCTTAATTTGGTATTATGGCTCCCCTGCTAGTGCCACATTTACCTTTTTAGCATATTATATTTTATGTAATTTGTTCTTGTATTTCCAAACATCAGTCTCAGTGTCCTCATTTCTGCTATTGTACTCTGATTGGACATATATTGTAATTTTTAATACTGTATGTGTAGTTACGAACCTTGCATAATATATGCATAATTTGTAAAATACAAGTTTAGTTTGAGATTCAAATATTTTAAATTCTTAATTATACATACCAAAATTGATTACCACCATCATATTTGTATATATATATGTCAAAATACTTGTTTAGTTTGCTGGGTTAGATTATTATTTACTGATGCTTTCACTTACCATGTTGATGAAGCAAATTTTAGTAATAAATATTTCTATTGCTTTTGGTGGGGGTTGAGAAATTTATGAATCTATAATATTATGGTCCTATTTTGATTCCTTGTACCTTTCTTTCTTTATTATTTGTCTCAAACTCGAAAATTTAAGTTCTTAACATGACTCCAATATTAAGAATTTTTAGCAGTTATTATTACTGTTATTATTTTCTTTTATTACATGCAGTTCTTACGAATATATCAACTATTTTGTAGAACTAAGATACTTGGGGTTGTTTTGAAGACTTTGCTACTATTATCGTTGCCACTGCATCTTATCCTTTGGCATGTTATTTTAATTGCTACTATTATTGTTGCCACTACCTAGATCATTTGATTTACACCAATATTTACATATCAATTATTTTGATGGTTTGTTGTATGCTCCAAGCTATTTCATTTGTATTTATCATCATACATTTCATCAGAATATAGCAATATCAAAGGGCTATTCATAAATGCACAATAGCCAAAGCTAATAATTTCCTCTATTTACTTTAGATTTAACTATTAGCAATCAACACATTATATCATTAATGAAACAACCCACCAACATATGATCAAAATTGGGTGAAATTCTGAAAAAAAAAATCAAATTAATATACATGTCTTTCTTTGAAATCATACAAACAAATTAACAAGTTGTAATGGTTGCTAACAGATCAAAATGTCATGGCTAGATAATGAGAAAACGTTAAGCACTATTTTTGCTCAACATGTTGAATTTTTTTTTTGAATTTCATTTGCCACCTTTCATTGGTTTCGATTTTTTTCATTAAATTTAAGATGCCTTGGTTGTAAATTTCTTGAAGCAACTGCTTGAGATTTGAATACTTTATTGCTTAGTTTTTTTGCTTTCTCAACAATTGCAGGCTTCTCTATATTGACCTCATGCAATAATAAGAATAAAGCTATTTTGATCTTTCATCGTTACTAAGAAACTCACATTATTGGCGGTCAATCACACCATTTTCTCTTGACATCATTTCCTTGATAATGAAAATGCTACAGTCATAACTACATAAATAAAAAGTAATAAAAAATTAATACTCACTAAATATTAAAAAAAATCTTATAAACAATAAAAAAAAATAACATTAATACTCACTAAATAACATTAACAACAAATTAGCTTACAAACAATAAAGAAATAACATTAATACTCACTGAATATTAAAAAAAATATGTACTCATTATCTTGTAGAGGTTTAGATAGTTATCGAATAGAGGTAAAATGATAAAATGACCATTCTTTTGGGAAAAATTCTTCTATTTGTTTTTTTAGAATAAAAATTGAAGCAGTCCATCTGTCATTAATATACAACATAATTACCATTAGAAACATATAAAATTTCAAAATCATAAACTAAACAACACATGTAATTAACAAAAATAATTACCAATAAATATACTCTTCTACCTTGCATTAGCACATTCATAAAATTCCAATAACCAACCATTTTTTTCTATCAAGTAAAAAATATGTAAATAAAAATGCTCTCCAATATTATCAAACATTGCAACAAAAATCTGCAAAAAAAATCAGTATTAGTAAAGAACTTACAAAAATTATATAATTTTCTTCATAATTACCTTTCAACAATTAGCAAATGTTTTGGCCATAAACTTATCTTCAATTTTGAAACTTCTCATGAATCTAATGAAATCATTAGGATCTTTAATAGCTTTTGTCTAACAAAAAAAAAATTTAATTCCATTTTAAAAAAAATCAGAAAGAAATAAGAAACAACAGTTACCGATACACATGTTGGCCAAAAACCAATTAATAAAATATCTTTTGCCTTTGTTCCTTTCTTTTGATGCAAGATAGTAGCATGTCATCTCTATCAATTACCTGTAGAACATAATATAAGTACATGTTATTGTCATATCAAAAAATATAGTAACATTGTAATATTATTAAATAATAAAAATATAACTTTCTTGCATAGATAGTCGACTTTTGAGTTTTAAAAGACTTAGTTCATTTCAACTAATAAAGTCATATTCAGTTATGCAAAGTATTTCCTTAAAAAAAATCAACAACATAAATTATTAATTATAACATGAATACCATATATTGAGAGTAAAATTTTAAAATAAACAAATTAAGCATAACATACAACCTTCCATCAATAGATGAATTGAAAGCATACTGCAGTATCTCCAAATCTTCTACAGTAATTGATTTTGAAACATTGAATGGACTAGCCATCCACCTCGAACTTGTAGGCTCATTCTTTTTATGAATTAAAAGCTTCTCATATAGAGATATTTGATATCGACTCAACTTTCTTTCCTCAGTTCTTTGAAGTGTAGGACTAGAAACACTAGATAGATTATTTCTTGACATTTTGTCCAATTTTTCCTATATAATGGTGCTACCAAATTAAATCAAATAAAAAAAATTGAATTAATTATCATCTTTTATTCAAATAACATACCTTGGATATTTGTTTTGATTCCTTTTGACTTGGGGATTCACTGTCCAAAAGTTCTAAAATGATTTGAGCTTTAGTATTATGAAAATCACTATTGTTTTTTACTTTCTTAATTTCATTCTCATTTCCAATTGATGGTGAGAAGGATTTAACTCATTGATTGAAAGCAGGAGGGGAATTACTTTCACGTTCTTCTGAATGCTTTCCTTTTGCCTTATCATATTGTGATGCCACTACACTTGAAAATTCTTTTATAGTGGTCACTAACTTAAAAACTGTGTTCTCAAACCTATCAATTTGTTTCACAATACTTTGATGTATATTATTTTGTGCATTGAGACTTTCTAAAATTTGCAATACTCCTTGAAAGTGATCACTCTATATAATAATATAACAATGTATTAGTATTTGTATATCTCATTACCAAGTAAATTTAAATTTACTAAAAAAAATTTCTTTCAACTTACAAGAAAACATTGCATATTTCTTGATACAAATAATTATATCTTTGGCTTCATTTTGTCCACGTTATAGGTAATTAACAATCTATTAGCATAAGGATAAAAAAAATATTAAAAAGTTTAAATACAAGAATTCATGTTGTGGTTGACCTATGATAAAAATATATGTATGAGGACAACCTTAAAAAAATAGCCATAAATGTATGCAATGAACCTTAAAAAGACATGGTGACACGATCTGTGAAAAAATTTATACATAAGGTCAACCTTATAACACCATTCAAAAGAATCAAATATGTTACAATCAAATTTAATAACACCGATATATAAAATTCTATATATGATTTCATTTTGTTTATGATATTATTAATCAACAATGTATTAGCACAATGATAAAAAAATAAAAAAATATATCAAAATGGTTTTAAAAAAATTCATATTTTGGTTGACCTTTTTGAGATCAGTTTTAAAAAATAACCATATGAACATTGAATATGAGCTTAAAAAGTCTGATATAGTCCATTATACATGAGGTCAGCCTTATAACAACACTTAAAGCAATCAAAAAGTGGGATGAAATTTTTAAAACCAATACAAAAATAGATGTCGAATCTTGCTGAATACAGATAAAACAGTTTTACCTCAATAGTTGATGATAAGCTAACAAATCTTCTATAGCGCTCACAAGTCTTTCTACACTACTATGAAATCAGGGCAATTATGGGAAGAAAGAGTTTGACGAGAGGAACAAATAGAAAAAAAAGGTTAGAGGTTAGGGTTTGATTTGGAAAAAAAATCTTCCATTAAAAAAATTATTTTTCGTTAAGTATGGATTGTAGTTTATGTATAGGTTTCAAGCTACTTTTTTTTTAAATTTTCCATTAAGTGTGTATACACACACACACACACACACCCCAACTTTGTCACGATCCGAACACCAAGGGCATGTGTATATATATATGTATAGACACACACACATATACACACACCAACTTTGTCACGACCCGAACCCCCAAGGGCATGTGATCGACACTAAGGAATGGGAAAGCATGAAGCTTTTGAAACTCATAGTAAGCCTTAGAATATATATATATATATATATATATATATATATATATAGACACACACACACAACACACGCCAACTTTGTCACGACCCGAAGCCTAAGGGCATGTGTAGACGACGAGATTTAGCACACGTCCAAGATTTTAGCAACCGCGACACTGTTTGATCTTAGGGCTCTAGGGAACACACTACTATATCATAAAGATATAGCGTGGAGATGAGGAGTCGCCACCCAGGGTAATAACTGGGACAAATCATAGTGGTGGTAACTCGATTCTCTAGAAGAAGTTAGCATCACAACCAGGAAATTCTTAGAACGAAATACCAACTTCTTTTAGTCTTGTGTTCTTTAAAATTAGTTTATGAATTACTATCTTATTCTCTAATTACATGCAATTTCATTAAACCCTAATTGAACATCCATCTAACCCTAAGGCAACCAATCCATGAAAAAGCACATAAAAATGCATTCAAGGCGCAACGTCCCTAAATCTAAACTACATTTGATTTTAATTTTAAGTTAGCTAAAACAACATATTTTATTTACAAAATATAATGGAACTAAAGGTGGGTCTATATTTTAATTGCATTAGTGAGCTTAAATATATTAT
Organism: Mallotus repandus; assembly: GCA_949671775.1. Lineage (NCBI taxonomy): Eukaryota > Viridiplantae > Streptophyta > Magnoliopsida > Malpighiales > Euphorbiaceae > Mallotus > Mallotus repandus. The sequence goes on along the minus strand of CATIWM010114184.1, from coordinate 83 downwards.
TTTAATTCTAAGAAAAATGGGCTTAAGTCTACTATTTAAAGGGCATGGATTTGATTAAGCTCAAATTAATTAATGAGCCTAAT
>CATIWM010114172.1:0-13803 GCA_949671775.1 Mallotus repandus | reverse complement strand
TATAGTTAATATTTTTATGGTGAAAATAGCATCTTTATCATTTTTTATTATTTTATTTGCACCTTCATTGTTCTTATTATTTTTATTACTTTAGTCATTTTATTTTATTACTTTCTTTATTTTTATTTCTCCATTTTTATTTCTTTCTATTTGCCTTATCGCAAAGCCTTAGTTTTATAATAAAAATGACAACTTTGCACCAGAACACCTAAATTTTAAAATCTTGCATCATGCATCCTCATTAGCATCCTTGTTTGTTTATTTGCTTAGTTACTTTCTTTCTTTAGTATTTATTATTTCAATTATGTATAAATGACATATAAAATTGTTCTAAGTGTGATGTGTGCTTGCATGTATGTGAAAACTAACATCTATTTTACAGGATTATTAGAATAGGAGTTTTTATTTTATTTTCCCATTTTTATGTAATTAATAGAATAGAGCATTTTCAAGGTAATGTAATCCTTAATCCCGATTCCCCTATTATTTTCTATTTTGGATGTATTTATTAGAATAGGTTTTCTCTAAGCGTTGTAATCCTTAATCCCTTTCCCTGTTTCTCTTTATTTTGTTTATTTGTGTGTTTATTTTTGTTTATTATTTCTTGCATACTTGTGTGTTACGTGCTATGTGCTTACTTGTTTGCATGGTTGTTATTTATTTGGTTGGCGAATGCTTGCTCATTTATTTACTTTGTGATGCATGCTCGCTTAATCTAATTATCCCGTATTTCAATTCTCAATTTAAATTGACTAACAAATCCAATGTGGTAAATGCATCATAAAATCAAAAACTAGGGTTAATGAATGAATAATTAAGCAACATGTGTAATAAGTAATAGGGTGAATAGCTCCTACCTCCAGAACCTTTAATCTCTGGTTAGGAATGTGAGTTCTTAATTCATTTTCTCTTGATTAAATCGGGTGGTGACTCAATCTACATGGCCTATTCAGGCAGACCCTCCCACATCAGTAACAAACCAGTAGATGGTCGCCATTAGCCTGTGTGCCTCAATATCACACTGATCATGTTCTGTTTCTCTACCCATACCTATCAGATGCGGGGGTGCCTCTAACAGCGACATATGGAGTATGAGTGGTAATAGATGATGCATCATATGTAAGCTAACTTACTAGTGAATGGATTGTTATCCTCATGTACCTTGACTAATGATGGTCACACTAACAACCCACTTATCTTATTTTATCCTCAATAATATGTTTGCACTCTTCACACACTACTGATATATTGTATTTTATAATTTCAAGAAAATTCAAAATTCAAAAAATGTTTTTCTTAAATTATTATTTTATTAACAATGACAAATAAAAATAATTAAGTATTTCAAATTGTTTTTAAATATAAAGTTTAATTAATATATCTTAAGTGAATACATATTTTTTTTTATTTTGATAAACTCAATTAGTTTTGTCAATATTATAATTTATATCATATTTAAAATAAATTTTGAACTCAATTGTATCTTAAGTAGACAATTTTAAAAAATATTTCTTTGAATTAGGCTATTTTACAGAAAATATTTGAATAATAATATATGTTAATTAATAATTTTATTTGTTATTATAAAATAAAATTTATAAAATAAAATTTATTCAAGATAAAATAGAAAATTTTGTTATATTTTACCTTAAATTAATTATATTTTTTAATAACAATTAAAATTATAATAAAAATATGTTAAACTATTTTATTGTTCAAATATTTATTATAAAATAGCCTATTTTAAAAAAAAATAGTTTTTGAAAAATTTAAATTTGATTTAATTTAATTTTTTTTTAAATCTAACTTAAGTTATAATATTGACAAAATTAAATGAGTTTTTTCATTATAAAAAATATTTATTTGTTTATAATATATTAATTGAAATGATATATTTGAAAATAATTAAAAATATTTAATTAGTTTTATTTATCATTGCCAGTTTAACTAATAATTTAAGAAAATATAATGTTTATTTTTATTTTAAAAAATTATTTTAGTGAGTTATATAGTTATTATGAAAGTTAAATAATAAAAGAAGTCAAAAATAAAAATAAAAATATTATTTATTTAAAATATCAAAAATAACATATATCATAGTTTTATGACTGAAATGTGAAAATACATTTAATTTTAAGGTGGAAAATGGTGGAGATAGTGGAATTTGGGTGATAAGGAATATATATATAAAGGTTAATGTTGATTTAAGTTGTTTTGGGTGAATGTTAGTTGTTAGTTGATTTAAGGTTGATTGATGGTTATTTGGTTGTTGGCTGATGGAGGGGGATGTAGGTTATTTTGTGTTGATTTGTTTGTTTAGCAGAGGCAGGTTGTTTTGAGTTGTGTTTTTGTTGCTTGGAGGGTTGTTAAAGGTGTATATATGTTGTGGTCGTTTGGAGCTCGTTCTGTGGTTGTTTTGGGGTTGTTTGGTGGCTTAGTTAAAGAATGTTACTTGGGGTTACTTTGGGTTGCTTTGGGTATGTAGCAGCTAGTCATTTTGAAGGTGTTTTTAAGTCATTTTCTAGTTGTTTATGGCTAGTTAAGAGAGGTTGATTTTAGTTGTTTTGAGTTGCCAAGTCAACTTAAGTTAGTGAATTGATTTGCATTGACTTGGATTGCTCTTGTTTGCTGAAAATAAGACCAAATGAAGGTACATAAATATAGAATCAGGGCTACCATGGAACAAGGGAGCTGTGTTGTGGCAAATATCCATTTTAGTGTCTATATTTTTTCCCTTCGTCGTTGACCATACAAATAAGCTCCAATTGACCTAAAATTTTACACCAAACTATTTTCCAACATCCTCTATGCTATGGCAGTGTCCGTTTGAGTTGAATCAAGCCAGAAAAAGCAGTTTTTTATTTTAAAAATTCTACCTAAAGTTGTGAACGTTGGAAACTTCACCTCGACGCCGGTCAATGAAAGCTGCCACCGGAATCTTGTTCCTCATCATCTCAGGAGTCTATAGACATTGATCTCGTGTCTGATCTCCATTGATAGAATATTTTATGAATTTTTAGGTATTTTCCCTTTTATTTTCCGATCTTTTTGTTCTATGAGTATTTTGGGGCATTTGAGGAGGTAGATGTGTTCTATAAATTGTGTTGAACATTTTGGTATAATTTTTTTGTTTCGGTGTTTTGTATCCACTTGAATTTTAGAGATAAATAGTAACTAGCCCGGAAAAATTATGAATTATTTTTTACAGATAGAGTATATTATGGTGATCAATTTCCGTAACTGGACTTAGGTGCAATTCCTTATGGATGACGAAATAAAAATTCTGGAAAGTTTATGTAGGAAATTATATATTTCCATATAAATTAATTTAATTCATTGGAAATATTTTTTGTGTCTCAAAATAAATTATTTTAGTGTTTTTAAGGTTATTTTGAACATTTCTTGATTTTTATAAATTTTCTAAGAATTGTTAAGGATTTATTTAAAACTATTAATTAAATAAGTATAATTTATTTAGAGAGTTTGGGAGCAAGAGGTGCAAAGCCTAGGCAGTCGAGGATGCAACGGCCAGCACGATCTACCTGTGAGTTAATTTTATAAAATATCTATTGAGAATATTTAAACTATAATTTTTATGTGGTGAATACAATATGAATGTTTATTATATATAGATTTATTTATGATTATAAATCTTACCATAGGCATGAGTTATTTATTTTAGTGATAAGTACAATTTTGGTCCTTGTAGTTTTGCATTTTGGCAAAACTAGTCCTTTGGTTTTTTTTAAGTACCATGTGTTTCACATTTTCTATACTTTAGTACTCTTCTAACTAATATCATCATTATTTTATGATAAAAAATTAATATAACAATAAATTTCAATGATAAATTTATTATATATATGATTTACGATCAATCTAACCAATTGGTTTTTTTTAAATATTGTAAATTTATTTCAAAAAATCATTTACTTTTTTTCATAACTAAATTAAAAATACATCTAAATTTGATTTTTTTGAGAGTTTATTGTATTTAGGTTAATAATATATTACTCATTATATGATTTTAGCATTCAAAATGCATATTACTTTTACGTTAAAGCGTAAATTTTAAATAATATTCGTTAGAAGGGTACCAAAGTGTAAAAAATGTGGAACACATGGTACTTAAAACTTTTAAAAAAAACTGCAGGACTAGTTTTGCCAAAAGGTAAAACCAAAAGGATCAAAATTGTACTTATCCCTTTATTTTATTATTGTGAATAAGCTTTGGAAATGCCTTATTTCTTCTTTTTTTTTTTTTGAATGTGATTTGGAGAAATGGTAGAACGTGCTACCTAGTGGGTGTCACCAAGACCATGAGTGCACCGGTTGAGATCTCAAGTCTGAAAAATATATGGATTGGCTTAGTTGAGCTTGTTCACTCAGGCAGAGTTATGATTGTGGCTTGGTAGAGCTTGATCTCTTGAGCGATAGGTGAATTGAGCTCGTTGGAGCTTGTGCTCTTCGGCTGGAAATGAGATGTAACTCGGTTGAGCTTGTTCTCTCAGGACATCAATAATGGAATAAGTGATTGGACTATGGCTATAACTCGGTTGAGCTTGATCTCTCGAGATGGTAGCCAATTGGATTCAAGAGAGCCAAAAAGCTATTAGAATTTATAGTTTAGGGTTTCAACCAAGGATTTAATTTATACTATTCATATGAGAATTTCGTATTAAAGTGCTTTATAAATTTTGGAAAGGATTTATATAAATATAATATTTCATAAAGTAAAGGATTTTAAATGTTTATTTATTTTTAAAAGGTTTTAAATAATTGTTTAAAAACCAACATGCGTTTTATATTATTAATTCACTTAGTGAGGTCTGATTCCCCTCAACTTTTATTTTTTCAAGACCTTACAGTCAGATCGATTCTAGTCGTCGTCAATGCCAAGTTTCTTCTTCTCCGGCTATATTATGTAGGTCTATTTGATATATGTATTGTGTAATTAAATTTTAGAATGTCGCAATAGTAGACTATTTTGTATAACTTGTGATGTGGATTTTATTATGTTGGAGATATATGTATTTGTGGTAGATTATTGGAGTTTATTGTGCAGTATTGTTTGGGAAATTACATTAGAAGTGTTATTTGTTATCTTTCAAGTTGTGGTTTCATTACAGTACAGAGGAAACTCTGCTGAATTTTCTTAAAATTTAAAAGTGAGTTAATTTAACTGTGAAAATTTTTCTTAAGGCTTAATACAGGTTTCAGAAGCTTCACACTTTCCCATTCCCTAATTTTGGTCACGTGCCCTTTGGGTTCGGGTCGTGACAAAGTTGGTATAAGAGCTAATGGTTAATTTTTTATTCTTTTGGTCATTGTTGTCTGTCTTTTCTTAAAATTACTGGGTGATTAGGTGGTGATTGTCATTTATTGTCATTATTGCTTCTAGAATTCTATGTATATGTTAGTTCCCTTGTGGTGTTTTGAATCTTATTAGTTTTGTGCCTTTTCAGAATGAGGCAAGCACAAAATGCTCCTATTATAGATGCAATAAATAGTGATAGTGAGCAATCTTTTTAAGATGAAGCTCCTATCTACCCGACTATGTAGAAGAAGTCGTAGGCCTAGGGCAGCGACAACTCAAGTATAAGAGCAACAACCTCATGTAGAACCAGAAGCTCTAAAGGTGGATCATGTAACCTTTATGGCTGGAATGACAGGAATGGCAGGAATTAATCAGGATTTAGCTGCACTTAATCAAGTAATGCCAATGGTGCAACTGATGCTTCAACAAAGGAACCAAAGGATGGCAGCTGCTAATACTCTTTTTTTATACTCGCGAGTTGGAAGAATTTCTTTTGATGGGATTGGAGATGCCTTGGGCTTTATCAATGCCATTGAGTCCAGGACTAGGACTGGGTACACAGACTATCAGAGGATTTTTATTATTGAGTTATCAGTCCAAGTAGCAGCTCAAGATTGGTTCATGCAACAGCCCTATATGGACATTATCACTTGGATATAATTTAAGGAGCACTTCTTGCAGTTTTTCTGTCCACATACTATAACAGATGCATATAGATGGAAGTTGTTATATGTTAGTAGGGGAGGTAGATTAGTTGATGATTACACAAGGGAGTTTCTTTGGTTGACACATCATACAGCAGACGTGATGGGAGATGAGCATAGAGTAGTGGATTTGTATGTAACTAGGTTAGGACCGATGTATGTGGGTATTCGTACAGAGGATCACACTGTGGAGAGTGTTATTGATGAGGCTAGATAGTTGGAGAGGTGACATATAATGCATAGTACGATCCCAAACCCTTATATAAGTGGAGATTGTAGGACAACAAGTGTTTAGGGTTTACCCAGCTAGTGTTTCAAATGGGCAGTGTTGGTGTTCAGGCCATTGGTAGTTCACAGCAGGGCTACTAAGGTTATCGTGGGCATAAGAGTGGAAGGCATAGCCAATTGAGTAGTAGACCTGTTAGATTTGGACATGGGACCAATAGTGGTAGAGTGGTCAGAGTTCTGGATATGATAGTACCGGCTCAAGGCCCAATGCATGTCTTAACTGTGGTCGAGTGCATCAAGGCCCTTGTCACCTACCATTAGGATCATGTCTTAGATGTGGTCAAGTTGGGCACTTTGTTAGATCATGCCCAAATTATGGTTATCAACAAGCTTATCCGTAGAGTTCATTTGCTACAGTTACTCAACCAATACAGCAGGCTCCTCAGTTTCATAAACTAGTGTATCCTTAGTAGAGTGGTACTCAGTATGTGGGCTAGCAGGGTCGTGGTTTAGGAGGTAGACATGGAGGGAGACCTAGTGGAAAAGGATTTATGCAGTCATCTCCTTCACAGCAGGTGGGCGATGGGTAGGCCAGAGTTTTTACACTGACTTCTCAAGATGCTCAAGCATCCAATGCAGTTATGGCAGGTACTCTTTTGGTCTATTATTTTAATGCTAGAGTTTTGTTTGATCTTAGTGCATCACATTCTTTTTTATCTACTGTTTTGCTTCAAGAATGGGATGGCAACCATCAAAGTTGTTAATTCTATTATCTGTAGTGACTCCACTTAGTGACAAGTTAAAGACAAATATAGTCATTCTATCTTGTCTAGTGTTGGTGGAAGGTACAGAGTTGCTTGCAGATTTAGTTTTGTTAGATATGATAGATTTTGATGTGACCTTGGGAATGGATTAGTTGGCTGAGAACTATGCCACTTTAGATTGTTAAAAGAATCCCAAATGATGTCAAATTTTGATTTAGAGGTGGTAAGAGTTCAATGCCTCAGAACCTTATTTCTGAAATCACAGCTAGAAAGATGCTTAGTAGGGGATGTCAAGGCTATTTGGATGTGGTTAGAGATACAAAGGAAGATAAGGCAGTAGCTGAGAATGTGCCAATTGTATGTGAGTTTCCAAATGTCTTTCCTAAAGAATTACCAAGTTTGCCACTGAAAAGAGAGATAGAATATTGTATCGATGTTGTACCTGGTACAAATCCTATCTCTATGCCACCTTACAGAATGGCACCTATAGAGTTAAAGGAACTTAATGAGCAATTACAAGAGTTACTTGATAAGGGTTTCATAAAACCCAACACATCTCCTTAGGGTGCGCCAGTGTTATTTGTGAAGAAGAAAGAAGGTATTCTTTGACTTTGTATCGACTATAAATAGTTAAATAAAGTTACCAATAAGAACAAATATCCACTCCTAAGGATTGATGATTTGTTTGATCAACTTCAAAGAGCTTGGTATTTCTCCAAGATTGAATTGAGGTTTGGATATCATTAGTTAAGGATCATAAGTGAAGATATACCCAAGACTGCTTGTTGCAACCAAGGTACCAAGCAAGTCAACCCAACCAAATGATCCTTTGCAATATCAAGGACCAATGATAAGAGCAAGGACAAAGAAGTTAAAACAAGTATTGAATTCATTTGTTCTTTATATTATGAGCAATATGTGGATTCAACCTTAAGTACATTCATGGAGCTGAATAAGGAAGAATTTAAGCTAGTTAGCTTAATTTCATATTTTGAGTCTTCATAGCATGCTTCAGTATTTTGGCCATAACTTTTGCTATAAAAGTTTGATTAAGGTGATTCAAAATTATATTGAAAGACAAGACAAAGGGATATAGCTTTCATGAAGATTACTTTTGCATATTTGGTCATTTATCATGCACAACCCTGTATCCAAAGTGCACAACCAATCCTGATTTGTTGTTTTAACTGCACAGTCGTGCACCTTCTGAAGCATGCCTAGTCCTGAGAGCTATTTTTTTAGAGTTTTGGAGTGTATAGCTATGCAAATTTTAGTGCACAGCCATGTATAATGGAAGACAAAAAAATTTTATTTTATTAATGTTTCCTTTTGTTGTTTTAGAAGTTTGTTTGTTTCCAACTTTGTTTCTTATTAGGTTTTCATTATAAATAGCCATCTTGGAGCTATAAATCATTGTTAAATTTTAATCAATTAAGTGAGATTTTTCTCAACTTTGTTCTTTTGAAACTTCTTAAGATTTCTTAAATTGTTTCACTTCTACCTTTCATTACAATTGCTAGGTTATATTAAACTTAGGATTGTGTGATTGTTCATCTTTTAATAACTGGTTTTTTACTTCAATTTAATAAGCAAGGGGTCTAGTTCCATCAACACAACCTATCCTTGATGATCCTTGGGCTAATACTCAAAGTTGGATGCACGTTCTACCTTTGTTATAGGTAGGGTTTGTATCAGTTTAGTATCAGAGACAAACCTCAAGGTTTGGTTACTTATCCTTCAATTTTCTAGTTTAATTTTCTTCTTCTTCTTCTTCTAAATTCTTTTTAAAAATTGAAAAAAAAATCAAATTATTTTATTTTAATTCAAAAAGGGTTTACAAAAATTATCAAAGACCCTTACTTGATCTTTGCATCTATAAAAAAAATTGCTACTTGGTTTTAAAATTCATAATTATGTTATTGGTGGTATTTGTGGGATTATAAATCAAGTTTTTCTTCTTTTGTTAATTATCATTGTGTGCATTTTTCTTGGGTTCTAAGATTGGGCTAGTTCTTGATTTTTAAGCTAAGCTTTGTTCAGTTGCTTATTTTCTTATTTTAATTGAATCATGATTTGTCACTTTGAATTTTAAGTTTAATTTGATTTTATGATTGTGGTGTTGAGTTGATTGAATAATTCTTGAAGAATTTGCATTAGTTTTTTTAAGAATCAAGATTGAGGAATTTGAGTGGTGAAAGGTGAGTGGTGAGCTCATAAGAGGGTAAAAGCCTTATTGAGTAAAACACAAGTGTGAGTGACATTAAAATTGAGTGAAAATAAGTGAGGGAGTGTTTTGTGAGGTTTAGTTTTATTACTAATGATTGCTTGTAGGAAAAATTAAAGTAATGTCTCAGGAGGGTGAAGGAATTCCTTATCAAAAGTTGTATAAAAAATTTATAAACAAAATGTTTGAAAGGTTGAGGATGGATTTGGCAACTCAAATTGGAGACTTGGTGGACCAAATTGATAGGATGGAGTCAAGCTATCAATGAGGTGCTAGTATAACCAATACTAGAAACCATAGGAGGCATGAACAAGAGGATGATGAACAAACATCCAATTTGGGCAAAAATGGGCATGTAAAAGTTGATAGCAACTTAGGAAGCATTAAGATGAAGATTCCAAGCTTCCAAAGGAAAGGTTAATGCTAAAGCCTACTTGGAATGGGAGAAAAAGGTGGAGTCCATCATTGACTGCCATCATTACTCTAAAGAAAAGAAAGTCAAACTAGTCGTCATGGAGTTTATCAATTATGCACTTATTTGGTGGGATCAATTGGTGACTAGTACAATGAGGAACCATGATCTATTGGGATATGGGAGGAGATGAAGGCAATCATGCACAAGAGGTTTGTTCCTACACACTATTATAGAGAATTGTATAATAAGCTTCAAAATCTTATACAAGGATCTTAAAGTGTAGAGGAGTACCATCAACCAATGGAGGTAGCTATAATTAGAGCATATGTTCAAGAGAACCATGAGGCAATAACAGTAAGGGTCTGGCATGGGTTGAATAGAAACATAGCCAACTTAGTGGAATTACATCACTATGTCAACATGGATGATATGTTACACATGGAAATCAAGATTGAAATGCAATTGAAGTTCAAGAGTTCCAAAGGAAATTATACTTCTTTTAGTCCTTTATGGAAGTCAAATTGGAAAAGTGGAGATAAGAGCTATAATAAGGTAAAATTTGACAATAACAAAGGAGAGAAGGAAGGGTAAACATTAAGGCCAAAGATAAAAGTGAGACTCAAACTAAAAGTTCTCATGATGTTCAATGTTTTAAATGTTTAGGTCATGGGCATATCTCTTCTAATTGTCCAAATAAGTGCACTATGACTTCTAGGGGTGGCAAAATCTTTAGTGAAAGTGATGATGATGAGTGTGATTTAGAGATGCCCAAGCTTGAGGATGTAAGTGATGATGAGGCTTTACAAAGTCCATCACATGGTGAATTGCTTGTTACAATGCGAATCATGAATGTGCAAGCCAAGATGGAGGATGAGGTACAAGGTGAGAACATCTTTCACACTAGATGCAAAGTGCAAGATAAGGTATGTTGTATGATCATTGATGGGGGTAGTTGCACAAATGTAGCTAGTACCATATTAGTTGAGAAATTGCATTTATATACCATGAAGCATCCTAGCCCTTACACATTACAATGGTTGAATGATTATGGGGAAATAAAGGTGACTAAACAAGTGACGATAGCATTTTCCATAGGCAAATATGAAGATGAAGTATTGTGTGTCTATGCAAGCTTGTCATATTCTTTTGGGGCGTTCTTGGCAATATGATAGGAAGGTTAATTATAATGGGTTTTCTAATAGATATTCTTTTGTAATGAATGATGTACCTATTACCCTTAAACCTTTAACCCCTAAAGAAGTGTATGAGGATCAAAATGTTTAAAAATAAAGGTTTGAAGAATTTAAAAAAGAAAATGTAATGAAAAGAGAGAGAGAGTTTGCATAAAAAAGAAAAGGCAAATACGCAAAAGGAGAGCTGTGAGAAAAGTAATGAGAGGAGTGAGCAAAGTGTAAAAAAGGAGAGCTTGAGGGGATGCGCAATAAGAAAAAGGAAGAGTGATGCATATGCAAAAGGAGAGTTGAGTGTAATAGAGGTAAAACAAGAGAGAAAATCAAATTTTTATACAAAACAAAAAGATGTGAGAAAAGCTTTACTTTTGAAGCAACCTATCCTTATACTTGTTTACAAGGAAACTTATTTGAGCTTTAAAGATCTTGACCCTTCTTTGCTAAGTTCTTTTGTGAGTTTATTACAGGAATTTCAAGATGTGTTTCCCGATTATATTCCTAGTGGTTTGCTGCCAATTAGAGGAATAAAGCATCAAATTGACTTTGTACCCGGATTTACAATTCCAAATAGACCCGCACATAGGTGCAACCCTGAGGAAACCAAGGAGTTACAAAGGCAAGCTTAGGACCTTATGAATAAAGGTTACATTAGAGAGAGCATGAGCCTATATGTCATTCCCGTTCTACTTGTGCCTAAGAATGATGGAACTTGGAGAATGTGTGTTGATTGCCAAGCTATTATAGGCGATTTGTAAGGGATTTTAGCATGCACCATTGACTGAAGTCATCTATAAAAATGTTGGCTTTAAGTGGGGGGAAGCGCAAGAACAAGCATTTAATATGCTTAAGGATAAGTTGACTTCTGCTCCTTTACTTGCTCTTCCTAACTTTTCTAAAACATTTGAAATTGAATGTGATACTGTAGGTTTAGGAATTGGGGCTGTTCTAATGCAAGATGGATGACAAATTGCTTATGTTAGTGAAAAGTTAAATAGTGCAAGCTTGAAGTACCCTACTTATGACAAGGAGATCTATGCTTTAATTTGTGCTTTAGAGACTTGGCAACATTACTTATTGCCTAAAAAGTTTATGATGCATACTGATCATGAATCCTTAAAGCACTTGAAGGGGCAAAACAAGCTTAATAAACGACATGCTAGGTGGAGTTAATTCATTTAGTCTTTTCCTCATGTCATCAAATACAAGCAAGGTAAAAGGAATGTTGTTGCTGATGCACTTTCAAGAAGATACACTTTACTTGCTTCTTTAGATGCTAAATTGTTAGGATTTGAATACATCAAAGAGTTGTATGAGAATGATATTGATTTTAGTAGTGTTTATCATGCATATGAAAATGTTGCTTTTATAAATTCTATAGCCATGAGGTTACTTGTTTAAAAAGAAATGTTTATGTGTTCCTAATTGTTCTATACATGAACTACTTATTCATGAAGCATATGAGGGTGGTTTAGTGGGACACTTTGTATAGCTAAGATTTTAGATAGTTTACATGATCACTTTTATTGGACTAACATGAAAAAGGATATTTCTAGAATTTGTTATGAGTGCATTGTGTGTAAATAAGCTAAGTCTAAATTAAAACCACATGGTTTGTATATGCCTTTACCCATGCCTAGCTCACCTTGGATTGATAGTTCAAGAGTGAGGCAGAGCATGCTATGCACTTAAGAATGGTGCTTCAGACTTTGAGAGAACACCAATTGTATGCCAAGTTCTTGAAGTGCAAGTTTTGGCTGATTCAAGTGCAATTCTTAGGCCATGTGGCATCCAAAGACGGTATATAAGTGGATCCTAAAAATTTTAAAGCTATTACAGAATGGGTGAGGCCTCAACAGTTATTGAAATAAGAAGTTTTCTAGGTTTAGTTCGATACTATAGGAGATTTGTAAAGGATTTCTCCATGATAGCCTCGCCTTTAACAAGGTTGACCTAGAAGAATGCTAAGTTTGTATGGACAGATAAATATGAGGAGCACTTTCAGTTGTTTAAGGACTGATTGACTCTAGCTCCAATGTTGACTTTACCTTCGAGAGGTGAAGGGTATACGGTGTATTGTGATGCTTCTCAAGTAGGATTGGGGTGTGTATTAATGCAGAATGGGAGAGTAGTTGCTTATGCTTCACGCCAACTAAAGAAGCATGATGATTTGGAAATGGCAATAGTAGTGTTTGTGTTAAAGATTTAGAAGCATTACTTGTATGGTGTCACTTGTGAAATATACACTGATCATAAGAGTTTGAAGTATATTTTCCAGTAGAGAGATTAAAACTTGAGACAGAGAAGATGGATGGAACTTTTGAAAGACTATGATTGCTCCATTTTTTACCATCCAGGTAAAGGTAATGTGGTAGTTGATGCATTGAGTAGAAAGTCAGCAAGAAGTCTTGCTCACATTAGCTCAAAGAGGGGGTCAATTATTAAAGAATTGCATGAATTAGTTGATAAGGGGTTGTAGTGGAAAGCAACCAAGTCATGTCTATTGGCTCAATTTAGAGTACAATCAATGCACTTGGATAAAGTCAAAGCAGCATAAAGAAGGGACCCATAGTTAGAGTCGATAATGTTAGTAGTGCAGTAAGGTCAATCCTGCAATTTTATGATTGATGGTGAGGATGTATTGTGTGTAGGCACTAGGTTATATGTGCCAGATGTAGATGAGTTGATGAAGCGGGTCAAATTGTATACCCTAGTCTCTAGGACTTAGTATAGAGGAGTAGGGTGTCGAACACTGGGAATTTGGTAAATTTTGTATTAATAGGGTAAATACTTAGATGGATAGGCAAACCAAATTGAAATACGAATAATAATTCAAACAAGAATAAAACTTAAATATTAAGTAATAAAAATCTAAATACTAATTAACTACAAGAAATACAAATCAAAGGTTATAACAAATATATAGGAGAATCACAATTTAGAATATAATTAAGAACTTGTAAA
>CATIWM010114104.1:0-16449 GCA_949671775.1 Mallotus repandus | reverse complement strand
GAAAATTCTAATCCCATCCAAATTCAGTTTTAATGCACATATAAGGATTCAACAGGAAGATGCTGCTCCTCTTTCCTTTCTTTCCCACCATGACTCAGGCTTCTCTTCAATTGCTGATGAATTTTCTTAAGAGCCTTAATGGAGATGATAGGAATAAACTTCTACCTTTCCATATCAAACCCCTGAAATATTTTCAACATTTGAAAGTAGACCATAATTTCCTACATGTTGCCGCCACCTTTTGGGATGCTAAAGATCATGTATTCAGATTCAACGATCAAGAACTATGTCCATTGATTGAAGAATTTGCGGCTATTCTGGGATGCTCTTTAGATTCCTCTACCATGATTGCCTTTCCTTGTCTCAATGCACAATTTCCTAACAACTTAGTCACATTCTTCAATATGCCCCCAAGTGACATCTATTTACATGTGCACAACCCAGGAACTATTAATTTATCATGCTTGATCTCTATCTGTGAAACAAAAGATAAGTTGCCCTTTCGGGTTTTTGACTTAGCAGGCTTATCCTAACTTTTGCCTAAGCTGCCCTTTCGGGTTTTCAACTTAGCTTTTTTTTTTTAGATTTGGTTACAGGAAAAATTGAGTTTACTTAATGTTCCTACTAATCCTCTGACTTATCAACCATACCAACTACAATCCCGTCCTTTAAAGATTAAGGATATATGTACTACCGATCAGTAGATTAACTGGATAAAAAACATTATAGATGCAGAGATCACATGGACCTGTCCTTGGTGGAGATTGAAGTATGTAACTATCGAGCTATATGATCACTGTGTTCCCCCTCCTGGATTACGCTTCTCAACTTTTATCACCCCTTCATGCCTTTGCCGTCAATTTGGGCGTCGTCAATTTATTATGACTGTTCTTTCCAACTTTGAAAGTTTTCCTCTAATACAAGATTTTTTAGATAATGTGAAGACTTTATGGCCTCGAAGGATGCTAGAACAAAATCTGAACCCAAATGCTAATGTATCGACAGACGACAACTACAAAGCTTGGGTTATGATGCAGGCTACTGAACCACCAGGATTTGCTAGAGACAAGAGGACTTAATCATTACAAGATGAATCACCAAAGAAGAAATAAAGGCATAACTAAAAATGGTCTCAAAGTTCTAGTTTTTTTTAAGCTTTTCATGCCATGCTTTTCTCTTAGTATTCCATGCATTGTAATAAAGATAAAATGTGCAATGTTCAGACAAAAATTCTATTTCAATTATATTCATTAATTAAGGCCAAAATGAGTACATTTGTTACATCACATAAAATAACTCCTGTTATCAGCTAGTCCTTTCTAATTTTCTAACTGAATATTTTTCTCTCACTTTATTTCCCTAATTTTTGTCTAACTAGCCCTTTGTGGGTTTTTAATCAACGGGACCCTTTTTATCATTATTCCCTAATTTTTGCCTGTCAGCCTTTTACAGGTTTTCTGAACAGCAGGAATGTCCTAACTTTTGCCTGACCAGCATTTTCAGGTTTTCTAGCCAGCGGACTTAATTTCTTTATACCACTTTTATTATTTTTTATAGGTAGTATTTCTTGAGACGATCCAGGTTAACTGGTTCAATGAACTCATTCCCCTCAAGGTCCGATATCTTGGCAGCTCCCTTAGGTAGAACTGTCTTGACTAAATATGGTCCTTCCCAATTTGGTATGAATTTTCCTCTTGGATCAAACACTATCGCTCTTGACTGCTTTAGTACCAAATGTCCAACCTTTATCTTTCTAGGCTTACCCTTGTTATTAAAGGCTCTCGCTATCCTTCTCTGGTAAATCTGAGTGTGGAATAAAGCATCCATGCTTTTCTCATCTAGAGACACCAAATGGTTATATCTCTTTTGTACCCATTCACTCTCGGGAGTTTTTGCTTCTATAACAACCCTCAGAGATTTAATTTCTGTTTCTATAGGCAAAACTGCTTCACAACCATATACCAATAAGAACGGCGTCTGTCCTGTAGCCGTGCGCATTATAGTTCTATATCCCCATAATGCAAAAGGGAGATATTCAGACCAATCTTTATAAGTTTTTACCATCTTAGAGAAGATTCTCTTCACATTCTTATTAGCTGCTTCAACTGCTCCATTAGCCTGAGGGCGGTAAGGTGAAGATTTGTGATGCTCAATATTATATTTCTACAATAACTCAGCTGTCTCTGCCTGAAACTTAACACCATTATCTGTCACAACATGGTGTGGGATCCCATATCTGCAAATGAGACTCTTCTTAATGAACTTTGCCATCTGTCTAGCTTTTAAAGTGCTAAATGATTCTGCTTCAATCCATCTAAAAAAATAATCAATTGCCACTACTATGTATTTGTGCCCATTTGAAGTAGCTGGCCTTATCTCTCCTATTATATCTATTCCCCATGCTGCAAAGGGCCATGGAGATGTCAAACTATTTAAGACTGTAGGGGGAAGATGACTGAGATTCCCATGTATCTGGCATTGATGACATTGTCTTACTACTTGAATATAGTCCTTTTCCATACTCAACTAGTAGTACCCTTGCAAAATTATTTTCTTTGCCAGAATCATCCAATTCATGTGAGATCCACAAACTTCTGCATGGATCTCTTTCATCACTTATTCTGCTTCATCCTTCTTAAGAAAACTCAGTTGCGTTCCATTCGGCATTCTCTTGTATAATACCCCATCATTACTTGCATAATGGCGAGCAAGGACATGAAGAGCATTTTGTTCTGGATATTCCCTTTTCTCAATAAATCTCTGGATATCATAAAACCATGGCTTTTCTTCTGGCCCTACTCATAACTTGTTCCCCACTATAACATGGAGCTTTCATTTTCATTATTACCAAAGGCTTCATCATTGACCCAGTCAGTTTGTCCCACATTGAAGAAAGTGTTGCTAAGGCATCTGCCATTTGATTCTCATCTCTTGACAAATGTATGAAGAGACATTTAGTGAAGTTTTTCACTAACATCTTCAAATAGAAAATATGAGGTTTTAATCTCTCTTCCTTCACTTCCCACTCCTCATTAGCCTGATTAATAACCAACAAGGAATCTCCATAAACTAGCAAGTCTTTAGCTCTAACTGCTTGGGCTGCTTCTACCCCATAGATACATGCCTCATATTCAACCATGTTATTTGTAACTTCGAAGTCTAATTTCTTGGCCATTGGGATGGTTTCTCCTTCTGAAGTGACAAGAATTACTCCTAATCCTGCTCCTCTATTATTCACTGCTCCATCAAAATGAAGCTTCCATTCTCGTTGTTTTATTACTGCTAAATTCTCATATGAAAACTCTAAATTCGACTGCTCATTTCCTTTAACTGCATTCTGTGCCAGGAATTCTGCTATTGTTCTTGCTTTGATGACCTTAGTAGTGACGTACTCTATATCAAACTCAGTCAGAAGTACCAACCATCAAGACATCTTTCTCGTTTAAGCTGGTGCTTAGAATAAGTACCTTAAAGGATCTATATTTGGAACGACTTGTACTTTGTAGGATTGGAAATAATGTCTTAGTTTCTTTGTAGCCCATATCATAATCAAACAGGTCTTCTCCACAAGATCATATTTTTCTTCATATGGTAGGAACTTTTTGCTAAGATAGTACACTGCATGCTCTATCCCTTCTGGTCCTTCTTGCGCTAACATTGCCCCCATTGCTTTTTCCTCTAAAGCTATGTATAAGATTAAGGGTTTACCTTGCTTTGGTGGTTTCAATACAAGTGGATTAGTAAGGTATTCTTTAATCTTATCAAGGGCTTTCTGGCATTCTTCATTCCATTCTACTGGTTGATTCTTCCTTAAGAGCTTGAAGATTGGATCACAAACCATAGTAAGTTTTGCAATAAACCTGCTAATGTATTGCAGTTTCCCAATAAACCCACATACTTCTTTCTCTGTTTTCAGCGTTGGCATCTCTTGAATGGCTTTGATCTTGTCTGGAATAACTTCTATTCCTCTATCACTGACTATGTGCCCTAATAGCTTTCCAGAAGTAACCCCAAAGACGCATTTCTTCGGATTAAGCCTCAGGTTGTATCTTTCTATACTTGCTAGATACTTATCTAAAGCCTCAAAATGTCCTTCCCTTATTTCTGACTTAACCATCATATCATCAACGTATACCTCTACTTCTTTGTGCATCATGTCATTAAACAGAGCGGTCGCTGCTCTTTGATAAGTTGTGCCTGTGTTCTTTAACCCAAAGGGCATCACTTTGTAACAATATATCCCCCATTCCGTGATGAATGCAGTTTTGATCTTGTCCATAACTACCATCATTATCTGATTATAACCTGAAAACCCATCCATGAAGGAATACATTGCACTAGACACTGCGCTGTTAACAATCACATCAATATGAGGTAAAGGAAAGTCATCCTTTGGACATGCTTTATTCAGATCCCTGAAATCTACACACATTTGAACTTTTCCATCTTTCTTAGGAACTGGTACTATGTTTGCCAACAATTGAGGGTACTCTACCACTTCTAGAAAATTAGCTTGGATTTGTTTAGCAATTTCCTCTCTTATCTTTTCTGTCCACTCTGGTTTTAACCTGTGAAGTTTTTGCTTAATAGTTTTAGCTTCTGGATATATTGGAATATGGTGCTCTGCAATTTCTCTATCTAAACCTGGCATATCCTCATAGGACTAAGCAAATACTACCTTTCTTTTTGTTAGTATTCTCTCAAAATTTTTCCTCTCTTCAGGAGTTAAATCATGTGATATAGAAATGTTCTTTGGTTGCTCATTTGTTCCCATGTTTAATGAATCTAATTGAATAGAATTAATGTCAAACATGCATGAATGATCATTATTAAAATGCACGAAACCATCAAGATCAACATCACACAAGTAAGCCAAACCAGAGTTCATATCATTGACCACAAGAAAAATATAATTTTCATCCTTAAACAGACTGGAATTTATTACATCAGTTTCTTCATAAAAAACATCACTAAAACTATTATTAATAATGCTAGCTAAATCCTGTGGTGGCTCTTCATTAGGTGGCAGACAAAACAACTCTTCAAGGGTCTCAACCCCCATCTTCTTGGCAATATTCTTTATCACCTTTTCCTTGTTGTCTTACGCTAGACTTTCAACTATCTATTCTTTGAAGATCTCAAACCCAGGAATATTCACACCAGCTACTTGGACAAATTCCTTCTCACCTAGATAGAACTTCCCTTTTCCTTCTTTGACAAAGTTGTCCTTCAGCAGTCCCACATTATGTAAGAGGTTATTCATGTTAAAAAACCTTCTTCTAGCTCTTTTACTACCAAATCCAACTCCTTCATAACCCAATCCTCTTGTATAATCTTGGCCTTTAAAATCTAGGAGCTCTAGACTTCCCTACTCATTCTTTCCCAATCCTTGTCCGGGCTGATAATTCATCTTCTTAATCATGTTTATAACCCTTGGTTCCATCTCAATTTCATCAGAGATCATGGCTATTTAGAAACTGGGAGGGGCGACTACCTGCTTCTGACTATCCAGAACTGCGGATACAGTCTTGCTCACGCTAGCATCTATAGTCACAACCTCTCCGTTAAGTAGAAATTTCACCTTCTGATGCACAGTTGAAGGCACTCCTCCCAAAATATGGTACCAAGGCCTACCCAAAAGTAAAGCATAGGTGACAGGATTGTCTAGCACAGTAAATTCCACCACTGCTTCTATGGGCCTCGTCTTTACAGGAGCCACAAATGTTCCCTCTACGTTCCTTGTGCTATCATCGTAAGCTCTGATTACAAGGTTTGATTTTGCCAAATCCTCCACCTTCAGTCCTAAATTTAGCAGGATTTGTAACGGGCAGACGTTAATTGCAGACCCATCATCCACCATTACATAATTGGTCTTTTTTCCCTTCACCTCGGCTGGAATAAATAAGGCTCTATTATGATTCCTTCCTTCCACAGGTAAATCCTCATAAGAAAAGGTAATAACACCATGCTTTTTCTCTATAACCCTAGCTACCATGGCCTCAGGGGTTGTAGTAGTTTTAATGTTCATTTTAGCTAGAGCCTTAACCAAAGCCTTCCGATGGCCACTTGAGTGCATCAAGAGCTCCCAAATGCTCACATTTGCTTTTGCCTTCTTAAGCTGCTTAAGAATTAAATTATCATCATGTTCGTCTGAATCTTCTTCTTCAGCCACTTCTTCTCTCTCTATAACTTTCTCCACCGGTTTATAGCCCTTGCCACTCCTAGTAACATGGCTAACTTCTGGATTATCAACCCACACATTGTAACCTTCAGTGCCTTCTTCATCAGAATTGTACCAGATGTCAATAACCCCGATAGTTTGATCCTTCTTTCCATCTTTCCATACTTCAACCACGCATTTTTCTTTTCTCCCTAACAATCTTACATCATCAAAATCTTCTCCCCATCCTCTAGGCGTGATTGATTCAATAGGAACATCATAAGAGGGGGCTTTGGAGTAAAATACTTTATAATCAAACTTGCCAGAAGGTTGGCCCAACAATTCTTCAACTCCTCTTTAGGATTATTTGGAGGCATCAGGAGTGTTCTCATTGGTTTTAAGGTCTAGGTCCTCAAAAGAGCTTAGTACTTCTTCCTCACTAATTCCTGAGTTAATCATCATAGTAGTTAAGGGTGGAATATTTCGGTAGTTTGGGAAAGGGTTGTTCTTGGTGTTTGGGTTTGGATTTGATTTTCCAGGGTCTGTGATTTTTCCAAAGTCTATGAGGTTTTGGATTTCTTGTTTAAGGCGCATACAGGAGTTAGTAGAATGGCCAGGAACTTAGTGAAACTTACAGTAACTGTTTGGGTCAAAACCAGGGAGATTTGGGTTTGGTGGTTTTGAGACGGTTAAGGGTCTAAGGAGGCCTTTTTGGATCAAACGGTCTAGGATTTTAGATAAGGGTTGGTTGAAGTTCGAGAATCTCCTGGGTTGTTGGACGACATGGACTTCCACAGCCCGACTGGTATTTCCTTGATGTGTGCCCCCAGTTGGGTAGTTTCTTGCTCCAATGTTTTTAGTAATCTTCCTCTTCTCACTTTCAATCTCCTCAACTTGTAACCTATCATCATAGAGGTCTACAAATGTCTTGGGGTTCATCATATTCAACCTTTCAACCAAAATAGGTGATACATTTTGAACAATCATCCTAACCTGATCCTTCTCAGCTAGCTTATTTTTTTATTAATCCTATCTTATTCATGAATCTAGTCAGGAAATCAGAAAATTATTCATTAGGTTTCTGCTTAGTCAATTCCAAATCTCCGATAGACTGGTATTATGATCATACTATTTCAAAAAAGCAGTACATAACTCTCTCCAATCAGCTCAGACAAACTTCTCTAACCCATGATACTAATTTACAACCATCTCTTCCAAGGATAGTACAAACAGCTTGGTGACTACGGACATAGGAGCTTTTGTGGTGCTCATAGTAGTTGTATATTGACTAAGATAGATCTTTGGGTCTCCAGTACCATCAAACTTCTGCAACTGTGGCATCTTGAACTTATTAGGCAGCTTATCTTACTTAAATTGCATCATATCATCAAAATTAAACGAGTATCCCATACCCTGTCCTCTCATCAATTCTTCCATTTTAGACATCTTCTGAGTCAGTGCTTTCATCTGCTTGGATTCTAGCTCTTGAACTTGCTCAAGTGACTCCCTTTTTGCTTTCTCAATCATGTAGTTCTCAAAATCCTCCAATTTCACTTCAGCATTTAGTGCATTCCTAGCAGCATTCATTGGTTGCCCCTCAGCATTATCGAGTGGTGCATCTACAATTGGTGGATTGGCAGCAACAGGAGGTGCAAAAAAAACCCTTTTCTCCCTTTATTCTCCCAATAAATCCAAATCCGTTCCCTCAGATAAGTGATTATAATAGATAAAATATGTTAGATGGGATAGGGGATTATCCAACTAAAAGGATAAACCTTTTATCATTCGGAAAGATATACATCTATTTATTTATTTTTCCCGATAATTTTTTTTTGGGAAAGGTTTATGAGAGACGCTTGTAAAAACTTTCTTCTTTGTTCTACGGGATTAAAAAGATTTCTTCCTTTAAAAAAAAGCAATTGAAGCTGGAAATGCATAAATCAATTCTGGAGATTTATTAAACGGTGATTCAAACGAAATCTTTGAGGAGATAGTCAATACAACATCCATTCTTTTGTCTTTATTTTTATTTCATTTCTTCCATTTTTATTTTTATTTCTTCTATTTACAGTTATATCGATTCATTCAATTTTTGCTTTGATCTCTTTATTCTTTTTTGATCTAATTTTACTTTCAATCGTTCTGCCATTTTATTTTGTTATTTTTATTTCTGTGGTCTATTATTTCTTCCATTTATTGTTTCTTATTAATTTTTATCTATTCTTGAATTTTGCTTTTCATTTATATATTGTACTGATATTCATATTTGTTATGATTATTTTTTACTCTTTTCATTTTGTTTCATTATGTTATTTAGATTTAGATTTTATTTAATTTTATTCTTATTTTAATTACTCACTAATCTTTAATGATTTTATTGTCATGTTTATGCTTATAATGATGGGAGTGACATGAGCCATGTGGTGAATGTGGAGAGTCAATAACTGAATCCATGAAGGCCCCGGGATGCTATAGATTAATCCATGTTAAAATCACATAGTTTAGGTTTATTTTATTTTATTTTTGTGTATTTTAGTGATATTTGTATTATGTTTTTATTCATTTTTGGGTATGTAATTATTATTATATGTAGGAATTGTAATAGCCCCGGTAGAGAGAAGAATAGTGAAATCTTTATTTTTTTGCACGTTAAAATCAATTAGTAACTTAGGCCCATTTGGTAAATACCTTAGTAAAATTAATGATGACTTTAGTTAATTAGGATGCATGAAATTAAATTAGGGTTAGAGATCATTACTTAAATGCCTTTGTATGTTTAGTCATTTATTTGGGCTTGTTTTTTATTTTTATTTATTTTAGGCCCCAAGCCCACGTGTAGGTCTAACTCACTTAAAATATGTTTTTAAAATTAAATTTAGGTTTAATTAACTTTAAAATTAATTTAGGCCCATTAGGTTAATTTAGATTTTAGGCCCATTTTTAGTTAAATAAAATTAACTTGGACTTAGCTCAGCCCATTAATAAAGCCTTTTTCATAATTTGTAGACGTAGGATCATTGCATTTAATTAAAATTAAGCCCACTAACTTGTTCCTTTTTCTTTTAAAATTTAATAGACTTAGGCCTCCTTTTAGGATTAAAACAATAGATTTAGGCTCACTAATTATCAAAATGTAGGCCCATTTTTAGTTCCATTTCATTTGTAAATAAAATATGTAGATTTAGTTAACTTAAATTAAAATAAAATATAGTTTATTATGTGCTTTTTCATGGATTCGTTGCCTTAGGGTTAGATGGATGTTCAATTAAGGTTTAATGAAATTGCATGTAATTAGGGAATAAGATAGTAATTAATAAAATAATTCTAAATGAACACAAAACTAAAAGAAGTTGGTATTCCGTATCCAGAACTCCTGGTTGGGGTGCTAGCTTATATTAGAGAATCGAGTTACCACCACTTTTGAATTGTCCCAGTTATTACCCTGGGTGGTAACTCCTCATCTCTACACCATGTCTTTGTGACAGTGGTTAGTGTGTTCCCTAGAGCCCTGAGCTCAAACAGTGTCGCGGTTGCAATAAACTTGGGGGCGTGCTAAATCTTGCCATCTATAATTGGTGTCATTCTGATCTCACCAAAAAGGGAAATGATCTCGATGAAGGTTGGAATTCAAAGTCACCAATAACTAAGTCGAATACAAAGGTTACATCTTTGGTTTGGAAGCACTTTAGAATCTGGGGGTAGATGAAATCACGGTATATGGAGACTCTATGTTAGTGGTGAAATAGATCTCTAACAAATGGGAAGTGAAGGAAGATAAATTGACATTGTATTGGGAATATTCAGCTACTATGTTGTTATCTTTTGCTCAGTGCAAAATCGTCTACTTAACCTGAGAGGAGAATTAGATGGCAGATGCCCTAGCCACTCTAGGTTCGACATGGGAAGGAGGTAAATAGGCAGAGGTCAAACCTCTTATTCTTGTAAGGCCCCGAATCCCTTATTATGAAGAGATAAGAGTAATGCCAATAAACCCCGAAGAGAAACCGTGGTTCTACAATTTACAACAGTATTTAGAAATGGGGCAGTTTTCCGAAGATGCTGATAGAAATTAGAGAATGTCTCTTAGGATGTTATCTTATCAATTTATCAGGCATAGTGGAATGCTGTATAAGAAAGCACTGACTGGAGTGCATTCAAGATGCGTCGATAAAGATGAAGCCCAAAAACTCATAAAAGCGGTTTATAAAGGAGCGTGCGGTTCGCATGTGAATGGAATAATATTGGCTAAGAAAATAGCCCGTCAAGGCTACTTTTGGCTAACAATGGAAATAAACTGAGTGAAATTTGTGAAGAAGTGTTATAATTGCCAATCATATGGCGATGTCAGCCATTTACCCTGCATGGAGCTTTAAGGAATGACTTTTCCTTGGCCATTCGCAGCCTAGGGAATCGACATCATTGGTGAAGTAAGGCCAAAAGCATTGAATGATCATTATTACATCATAGTGGCCATTAATTATTTCTCTAAGTGGGTTAAGGCAGAATCGTTCACCACTGTCGGTTCAAAATAGATGGCAAGGTTCATTGAAAAGAATATAATCTGTAGACACAGATTGCCTCATCATGTTGTTACTAACAATGGTGTTCAATTTTGAGTAGAAACGGCTGCTTTTTTAAAAGAATACAAGATTGAGCATCATAAATCATCTGCGTACAGACCGCAAGCGAATCGTGTAGTAGAAGCTGCAAATACGAATGTGAAGAAGTTCTTGTCCAAGATGATGGAAAACTACCGAGATTGGTCAGAGTATCTATAGTTTTCATTATGGGGATACATGACTACTACTAGAACATCAATCAGTGTAACTCCCTATTCTTTAGTATATAGGTGTGAGGCCATATTACTAGTGGAGGTGGAAATTCAATCCATGCGGGTTCTTTGGAATCCAAAATCCCCGAGTTTCAGTAGGTAAAGAGCCAATTAGCTCAATTAACACTCTTAGACGAGAGAAGGTGAAAGCCATGTATGACTCCCAACTGGGATAGCTTGAGCTTATAATAAGAAAATTAGGTCATGTAAAATCAAAGAGGGTGATTTGGTATTAAAATTGACTAGACCGATCATGATGTATCCATAAGGAAAGTTTAAGCCGAACTGGGAAGGTCCATACCTGGTAAAGAAGTTATTCTCCAAAGCCACCGTTATACTTTCAGACTTGGAAGGGAATTAATTCAGAGAGCCCATCAACCTAGATAAGCTGAAGAAGTACTTTTTGTTAAGTCTCGCTAGGGAGAAAACCTCATAAAGAGGCTGCCTAAGCAAAAGTAAGAGACAGAAAAATGAAAAAATTAAAAAGTCCTGTTGGATTGAAAACCTGAGAAGAGGCATTCCAGGCAAAAATTAAGGACATGTAAAAGGAGAGAGAGAGGAAAAATAGTTAGTTGGAAAACATGCAACGGCAAGCCAATTAACGACATGAGATATATTAGAAGCAAATATGTAAAATCAATTTGTGCTTGAATTAAATGGAATGGATTGCCTTTATTGTTATTAAACGTTACATAAAGTATTCATTACAAATTGCTAAACTAAAAAGAAAAGTCCATCCAACAAAAAAGCAAATAAAGATTAAATTACATAAACTAGTTTTGCCTTCTTCTCTTTTGAACACTTTGGGCACTCGGTGCCTGCAATGCCCTTGTCCTTCTGTTCATTATGAATTCATTCTTTTTTATCTGTTGTAATTGAATCCATGCCTTGTACTGGTCATCAGTGGATTGATCTCCATTGTAATCGATGTGCCTCAGAATGGTTCTGCGAGGCCAAGTTTCAACCAAATTATCCAAGAAATTTTGAGAAAGAGGCCCTGACTCAAACTCATGAACTGGCCCCACAATCAACTACTTCTATCCATATTGTTTGCATAGTTGAGCAGGATTGTAGAAGGTAGGAAAATGGAGGCCAGCTAGGGTAACATAGTAGGTGTAGGAGTGAATGGTCACATGCTATAATCTCCACCATGGGCACATCCATTGGATCAGAGTATCGGGGAATGTAGCCAGCTAGCTCTGCACATCTTCCGAAATAGGATGAAGTCTTTGGATACGAAAGTGTTTGGCTCTATAATGTACTACTATGTCTTTGGGAGGCTCTAATAACCTCAACTTTACATGAAACCATGCCTAAAAGCAGTAAATGAGTAAGAATAACAGTAAAACAAAAATTAAAGAAAATGGAGAGGGAAAATGACCTCCAGTAGCAGTAGACTTCCAAAAAATCATTTGGTTTCCACAAAGTTGTCTAGTCCAATGATAGTTTCAGCCAAGATAAGAGAAAAGATTGAAACCTGCTTCTACTTGGTCTAGAATGTGCAGAACCCTAGAATCATAGTTGCTAGAAGGGGAAACTAGCAAGAACTAAACATACAGACAGAGAGTGATCATTGTAGGCCAATATACTTCATTGCTATCCACGGTTATAACAACATCAAGAAGAGAGCTTATTAGAACTTCATTACCACAGATGTGAGGAAGAGAAGCTTGAGGAGAAAGGTTGAATAGCCTGTCCATCTAGTACTGAATAGAATACAAATCCAGAGTTTCAACCGATGGGATTGCAAGTTGATTGGCAGAATCCATCTGAGAACCCAATATAGCTATAAATTCCTCTGACAGGGGGCATAACTCCACTATGTTGCACCAAAAGACATGTTTATGGGGATCCTAGAATTGAGCAACAACATGGAGAAATGGGAAGTTGATCTTCCTAGTATGTATGGATCAAAAAACTGATAGATGAAATGCCTCCAATCTTGCCCATGATCCACCATCTAATTTTTTCAATATTGGTTGTAGTTGTTTTAAGCTTCTTTCAATCATTTTAGGGAGCTTAGAATGTAATTCATGAAGAGAGAATGGAGAGGAAATTTAGAAGTGGGAAATTAGGCATTTTAGAGAAGATTGGGGATTTTTATAGCTGTAGAATGCTGTGGTAGAGGAGATCGCCCCTATGATGAGGCGACGCCTCTGTGTGCTGAGGTGATTCTATGTCGCCTCTTTGCAAAGAGACGATGCACCTTCAACGAATGCGGGATGTTTTATTTTTGCTGTGTTAACTGAAATATTAATGTTGTGAATGGGATTCAGTTACCAAAATAGAAAATTCTCATGAATAAAATGCCTCAACTAATTCAAGTTCAATTTAAGGAAATTTAAACTCATTCTATTCAATACAAAATATAGAAGAAGCTAAAGTAAGTGATCAGTTTAAGCAAAAATGATAATAGTTTAAAGAAAAGCAGATGCGATCTTAATCTAATAGAATCTGAGATAGACATCTACTCATCCTCTTCAGATTCATCACCCTCCTCATCAGCAGGATTACCTCCATTGTCCCTAGCCTGAGTAGTAACCTCCTTCTGCTCGCTATCGCTAGTCTCATCCTTATCCTCATCATTAACTTGGAGAGTAGCGAGTTGATACTCGAGTGTCATGACTCTAGCCACACTAGCATTAAGCTCATCCTGTTAAAATATAAGGAAAGGTAAGAAATCATGAAAGCATACATATACGTAGAAATAGGTGATGAGTATTACCTTCCACTGCTGGGTCGTGCTCATCAGGAAGTCCCGTTGAGCCTCTATCACTCGATACATATACTCTCCCTGACTTCGAGGTATCTGTAGCAAAGTTTAATTATCAGAATTAATCCTTTGTTAAGTTAAATTTGAAAAGGAGATTACAAAAGAAAAGAACTTATATGTGTAGAGGCCTCCGGAAAGAATACTGGCTCTATGCTCATGTTTGGTGTAAGAAACTGAGGAGATAACTTGCCTGAAGGCAGCCAGCATCGGATCATCAGATCTGGAGGAGCAGCAAGCATACCAACAACCACCTATAAGCCAAAACTAGAGTTGGAAGCACTACTAGGAGGCGGTACCCTAGTCGAGGTACCCTCATCATGAGGCACAATGTAAGGACGCTGAGATGGCCTCTCCTACAGAGTAGGCGTAGGTCGGATAGCTGGTGCTTTAATTGGAGCCTAAAAAAGAAAATGAAATTAGAAAAGCAGATAAAAATCCAAAGTTAAAGGCTTAATGAAATCATTTGTTTACCTAGATGTCATACATCGAGTTTTGATTGTTCCCAAAAAGGTCCAATGATGAAAACATCTCCTCGAATATGACAAGTGTTTGTTCATTCGTACCGCCTCTAGAGCATGCCCTGAGTCTGGAAAGCCCGAACCAAGCCTCTAGAGAGTGAAACCAATTATCGAATCATTAAGTCACTCCCTGATTTTACGAATTATGAATTATTAGAATGATAAGTAGCTTATTTCGAGCAACTGTCTCTCAAAATGTGCAACTCGTCTGACTGGTGTTCATCTCATAAGGCTGGAGTTCAACTTCATGAAAGTTGGAAGCTGATTTTGATGAAA
The DNA here is from genome assembly GCA_949671775.1 of Mallotus repandus. Classification (NCBI taxonomy): domain Eukaryota; kingdom Viridiplantae; phylum Streptophyta; class Magnoliopsida; order Malpighiales; family Euphorbiaceae; genus Mallotus; species Mallotus repandus. The sequence continues at coordinate 1,891 of CATIWM010114104.1, read as the reverse complement.
CGAACATTGAAAATGCGTCCGAGAGGTCCCAAAACCCTTAGAAACATGCACCAAAGACCCAAAAACAGCCTGAGGACACGCGTGACCACGCTTTAGAGTGTGTGACCACACATCAGATTATGTGACCACGCGCCCTTAAGGTGTGATCACGCGTACCAACATGTGATCAAGCACACTCTGCATTATCACGGGCCCCGATACGCATGCACAAGCATAAAATCGCACACTCACATGCTTCGAGACTCGTGATCATGTGTATTTTCATTATTTTTGCCTATAATTAGGGGTCTCTATCTCCCATTTCAGGGGGCTAGACATACACACACACCAAAACACTGTCAAATTAAAGACTCATGAGTCCTAATTTGCACTTTTTTTTGGCTCACCCACTCCATTTTTCGTAGGATTTTTGGACCGCTTTTCAACCAAACCCACCCACATCTTTTTCAAAGCATGCTTTAAAGGTATACTAATTTGCATTTCACACGTCATTTTCAACCTCTCGACAAGGATAGCTTGAAAATCCTATGAAGCTAAAGCTTTGAAAACACAAAATAAGTGTTAGCATAGGTGGTATGCCCTAGAGGCCAATCACATATTTTGACATTGTAATAATCCCAAATGGCAATAAAGAATATTCTTTTATCTAAAGTGTTTATTTAAATTAAATATTCACTCATTAGCACAATGTTAAATGAATCTATTATCAAGAGTTGATAATATGAGCTACATATTCATTTGGTGCACATGCTATAAAATTGTTCATAGTCAATAAATTAATATTTGGGTAATTTAATTTGATTATCACCTCTATCTATTTTCCTTGATTAGTATGTGATACTAATAGTGGGGGGGGGGGGGGGGTAGTGAGTCTCATGCTACTTCATATGAGATATCAGAATAGACACATGGATACTCATGTGATGGGTGGATCGAACATGACGTAAGATTTATGACTGCGAGGATATTCACTTATAGTCAACGATCACAATCTAGTTCATAATGGTGCATATAATCCTTTGACCTGAGGTGACACGATCATCTATATTTAAATGGCCAGGATTTATTACCGCTTACATACCTGTGTTAATCACACATGGGCATATGTCGTGTGGTGGCCCTAATTGGTTAAATATAGGGATGAGTGTTCAACCAAGATGGGATTCATTGCCTGGAGTGAACTGGGATAAGATCCTATGCTATCTAAGTTTATTCTTAATGAGTAAGTTCTTGGCTAGGACAAACATGATACAGTCTGAAAGAGTTTCAACACTAGAAAAGAGTTTCTAGTATTTGTTATGTTTTATCAAGAATTGAAACTTGAGATGAGGTCATATGATATAGCTATTAGAGTTTGACTAAACCTTGAGTCTAGGCTATATCAGGATCTTCTAATGAAGGGATTTTAGTGCACGGTAATTATGACCAAGGGGTGGGTTCATGTGAATCAATACATGCATTCATTTCTAATTGGGTAGTTGTGATATCGATGCTAGGGGTCACTCACAACTTATGAGAACTAAATTCGTATAATTGATATTTTCACATTTAGACTTGAAAGGAGTTTCAAATAATATCAAGTGTTGATATTATCTTCTCATTTCCAATTCGACATGAACCTGTTAAGTTACACCTAAAAGAGTTTCACCAAATCATCATCAATATTAATCTAATAATTAATTAAAGAGTTTGATAAATTAATTAAGGTTAATGGAATTGGATATATGCTTTAAGCAATGATTCTAGAATATCATGAAATCTAATTCCACCAAGGGTTTAATTATTAATTTATACTTAATTAATATGAGATATTAATTAGAGTATTAAATTAATAATTTATGTTATTTCTTATTGGACTTGGATTAATGGCCCAAGTTGTTTGGGCCTAGGC
>CATIWM010114074.1:0-33868 GCA_949671775.1 Mallotus repandus | reverse complement strand
CTTTATGATAAAATGGTCAAATTTACTATGAAAGGCATAAATACAATAAAAATTGCAAAAATATCAAGAAATAATAAAAATACAGAAATAAATAAGCAAATAAATTAAAAATACAGAAATAAAAATATTTAAATGATAAAGATAGCATTCCCACCGTAACAATGGAGATTTTATGATAAAAATGCCATTTTTACCATAAAAGCATGAATACTACAAAAATTGATAAAAATACAATAAAAATGAGGAAAAATGTAGAAAAATAATAAAAATAAATAAAAAAGTGCAGAAATTATAATAAATCAAAATGATACAATAATAATAATAAAAATGATAAATTTACACTAAAATACCCCATTTTTACATAAATGGAGAAAAAAATGCAAAAATAGTGGAAAAATGCAAAATGAATGCAAACACGCCTGGATCCAATCCGAACTTCCTTCTTCTTCTACATATCTTATTCACAAACTCCAAATCACCACAAAAATCAAAACTTTTTTACAATAATAAATGTTTACAATGAATAAACAAAAATGCAAAAATGACAAAAAATACTAAAAAATGATAGAAATAAGACAAAAAAGATGATAAAAATTATGTTTTTAATTAGAAAATGATTAGGGGATCCTCAGAGGGATTGGATAATTACCCTTGATGCGTGCTTTGAATTAGATGTGGTTGATTTTGTATTTAATGATCTAAATCCTAAGATAATATTGAAAAAAAAGTAAGTTTTGATTTGTGTTTAGGGTATGTGGGTCTTCAAGTGCCTTAGGAGAGGAAAGAAAGAGAGAGAGAGAGTTCTAAACTAGTAGGTTTTTCTCTCACTAAAATATCTACCTAGAAGTTTGTGTCACTCTTCTCTTTAAAAGAGGAGAAAAACCATTTTTTTATATATGGGTCGGCTTGACCCATGAGCTTAGGTCCTGTGACCCATGCTCTTGGGTTATGACCCACGCACGTGGGTCAGGGGGCAATTGGGTTATTTTAACCTACTGACTGGGTTGAATGACCCACCAACCCAAGCTCATGGGCGGACCCGTCCTTATGGGCTTTTCCCACTTTTTTCTCCTTTTTAGGCCCAAGTTAGCTCCTTTTGGATTTTGGTTTCCTTTTGGTATCTTTTTGGTATATCTTAGGTTTTTGGTTGCTTTTTGGTATCTTTTGAGTTTCTTCTCGATCTAATCGTGCTCGTGAAAACTTCCAAAGGAGTTTTGTCCCTGTCTAAGTGACAGGAATCCTTCATCATCAGATTTTTAGGAGACTATTAAAATTTGGGTATCAGCAGTATGGGTATGTAATTCATTAAATGTGTTACTATTAAAATTCACTCATCCCAGAATTTAATAGGCCAATTGGCATGAAATTGTAAGGCTCTAGCTACCTCATGTATACTTCTATGCTTGCATTCTACTACTCTATTTTATTGAGGGGTTGAAATGTAAGAAAACTTAGTTAAAATCCCATTTTATTAACAAAAGAGTTGAAAATTATAATTCATAAATTCGGTGCCATTATCACTACGAATTTATTTGAGCACCTTTCCAAATTGTCTAGTTACCATAGCCATGAAGGAAAGTAGTCTGACAAAAACTTTAAATTTGTTTTTAAGCAAATAAACCCAAGTAGCTTTAGTCTAATCATCCACAATGCTTAAAAAATAATGGGTGCCAAATAAAGATGTAGTATGATATAGACCCTAAACATCACAATGGATTAATTCAAAGAGTAATGAGTTTTAATTGAATTTACTGGAAAAGACTTAACAGAAAACTGACCTAAATCGCTAATAAGAGATAGTTTATTAAAGGATAAATGCCCAAGACATTGATGCCATAAATTGAGCTTAGAATCATAAGTGATATTGCTTGCTGCAATGGGATTGTTTAGTGCTTGAAAGTAATAGAGTCCATCTCGTAGTTCACCCAATCCAATCAACTTCCTCATAGCTAAATGAGTAATATAGTGTAAGTATTTGGTTAATTTGCTGATAGATATAAGATTACATGTAAATAAAGGTATATAAAGAACGTTATTTAAGGTAACAGATGGATTAAAAAAACATTTCTATAAGATTTTAATGGAATCAGTGAGCCATCTAATATAGTAATTTGTGAAAAATGGGGTGCACATTTGGGAGAATCAATAACACTCACATGACATGTTACATGATCAAAAGCACCTGAATCCAAAACCCATTCATATGTACAATTAGACAGAGGAGTCGCCTTACCTGCAAAATTGGCCATAGAATTATGAGTTTTTTCAATATTAATCATATAGATGAGTTAAGCATATTGTTATGCAGTTAGCCCATTAATTGGTATAATGTTAACTTCAATAATTTTCCATACACTGTGAGTTATTAGTTGTTTTAGGCTTGGATAATTTCTTCCCTTTATCCCACCATTTAAGATAACCATTCAATTCAAAACAAGTCTCTTTGGTATGTCTCGTCTTTTTGCAATGTTCATAAAATAATTTGGAGAAGTCAAGATTATTTGCAGATTTGCAGTTTCTGTAGCTTTTATTCCCGTTATTAGTAAGAAATGTTGTTTCCTCAAAAGAACGTAATCGGGATGCCGTCACCAACTATTATTGCTCCTCTTGTGCTACAAGTGCATAAATGTAAAACAATGAGAGTAGTGATTCAGTGTTCAAAATTTGAGAACGTACTGTATTATTTTTGTCATTTAGGCCCATTAGAAACTCATGCACCTTTTCTTTCTCTCTCTTTACAGCAAGAGCCTATGCAAACCCATAAGTACACATTGGAATTTACGAGTACATATTAAGCTCATCCCAAATTCCCTTTAATTTTGTATAGATTGTAATAAGTGCAAAAAGTACTAGATTTTGAGCACAAATTAGTTAGGTTTTATGTCTCTAGATATAGGATAGCATTTAATAATAACATTATTATTAGAGTTTAGGTTTCCAAGAGTTTTAATAGTTTCATTATATTTTTAATTATTTTTATTTAATTTTTATAATTTTCGTTATTGAATGGCAAGGTATGCTTTAGGAGTCAGTGCGTAAGGGTCTAGGAAATAACTTGAATAAGAAAGCTCAAAATCTTCATAAAAACAAGATGTGGAGTTGCACGGCTATGCATGTGTATATGTGCATGCACAACTATACATGAGCTTGGAAAAGTCACCATATAGAGAAGTGATACTTACATGATTGTGCGCACTTACTTGTATAGTTATGCTTGATTTGAAGTTGATGAATCCTCCCAAATTCAATACAGGCACAACTATGTGCCTAAACTTACACGACTGTGCCTAATCACTTAAATTTTTAGTGCCTAAAGCATGCATAGCCATGGACATTGAAGCACACAGCTGTGTGCCTAGAAGGAACCTAAATTAGGAAGTTTAATTCTAGGATTTTTTGAGAAACACTATAAATATTGATGTTTTGCCTCTAGAAAAGAGGTTGGCTAGTTTTAAGAATAAAGAGTTTATTTTTATTTTTGAAGAAAAAGAATTTTAATTTTTCTTTTAGTAATTTTTCATGCACTCAAGGATTGTTTAAGAGTAGTGAATTTAAGATTGCAAACATATCTCCAATAGAAGGAGAATAAAAAAGATTTTTTCTTTCAATTATTCTCTTTGTGCTTTATTTATTATATTATGATGTTACTGTTTGAAATTCTTAATCCTTTCTCTCTTTCCTCTTTAATTCTCATGAGTAGCTAAATTATTTTTTAGGGTTTTTAGACCTGTCTCAAAATTTACTTAATTGATTAAAATCCAAATCAATAACTTCTTATTCCATGATTATTATTGAACTTAATACTTTCTTTGGAATGATCATCCTTTAAATTTTTTTATATAATAGGGCCAGATTGAGAGATTGACTATATTGAGAACACAATAATAATCTATTGATTTAATTGAATTAGTTAAGAAACACTTCAATTGTTAATTTTCCCTTGGAAAGCTTGGCTTTAATGTTAAAAATAATCAATTGCTTGAGTTATTGAGAGCTAAATAATCGAGTAATTTCTTTGATTAATAAATTATGAGAGTGCTTGAGAGAGGCTTTCATAATTCAAAAGATGCTTACGAAATGGAATGGAATTAATAATTGAGAAGGAGATTGACCGAAATTTTAGTTAAGTTGAGTCGGGGATAAAACCCTAACATTCGTTTGATTGGTAAATCTAGGAGTAGTTAGAATTAGTTGTTCAAAGTAAGTTTAATTTTTAGCAATAATCCTATTCGGCTATCTAAACAAACACATACTAAAAGTAGGTCACTAATCAAATTTAACTTCCTGTGGGATCTATATTTTTTACTATTTAGACGACTACATACTGTTGATACCCAAATTTTCACGGTTTCCCTAAAAATCCAATGATGAAGGATTCCTATCAGTCCAACAGAGGGAGAGCTCCTTCAGGAGTTTTCTCATGCATACTTAGACTGAGAAGAAACCCGAAGAAACCAAAAAGAAACAAAAAAGCTCAAAAAAGCCAAATTGGGCATGGAAAATGACCAAAAGTAGGGAAAAAACCCATGGAGACGGGTCAATGCACAAGCTTGGGTTGACTACCCACAAGTGTGGTTTAAAACCCAAGCTCGTGGGTTAAAATGACCATTTTGCCCTTATATCGGTCGAGGATCTACATCTTTCAAGACACTATCCTAGAGAGAGAATCTACTATTGTTTTGGATGAATCTCTCTCTCTCTCTCTCTCATTTATATCCAAGGCATTGGGAGACCCGTTTACACCCAAACACACAACCAAAATCACTTTTTGTCTTACAATTTAGACCATTAAATCCAAACCCAATCACATCTAAGTCAAAGCATGCATCAAGGGTAATTATCCGGTCCCTGTTAGGATCTTTGAATCATTTTCAATTAAAATTGCATTTTTATTATCTTCTTCATCTTGTTTCTATCATTTTCTTCATTTTTTTAATCATTTTCATCATCTTTTGCATTTTTTTATTTTATTGTGAATATTTAATGTTGTGAAGTTGGGATTTTTATGTTGCTATTGAAGTTTGGTTATAAGATATGTTGACGGAGTGGGTAGTTCAAGTTGAATCCAAGAGTATTGGCACTCATTTTTGCATTTTCCATCATTTTTTGTATTATTTTTCTTTTTATATAAAAATTGGTATTTTGGTGTAGAGTTAGCATTTTTATTGTTATTTTGCACTTTTATTGATTTTGTTATTCTCTTTATTTCTCCTTTGATAAATCTATTATTTTTATCATAAAGTTAACATTTTTATAGTGGAAATAATATTTTTATCATTTTTAAGATTTATGTTATTTTTGTTGCTATTTTTGATAAATATAATATTTTTATCATAAAATTGATATTTTTTTGGTGAAAATAATATTTTTATCATCTTTACTATCTTATTTATGTCTCAACTTTAATTTTGCAATTTTATTTAATTTTATTATTTTCATTATTACATTTTTGCAATTTTTATTATATTTATGCTATTTATGGTAAATTTAGCATTTTTATCATAAAATTAATACTTTTACGGTGAAAATGTCACCTTTATCATCTTAATATTCCTATTGCTGTCATTTTTATTTGTTTGTTTATGCATTCATTTCATCATTTCTTTTATCTTTGTTGTATTTTTGCAATTTTTATTGCATTTATATCTTTTATAGTAAATTTGGCCTTTTAATCATAAAGTTTACATTTTTATGGTAAAAATTTCATTTTTATTATTTTTATCACTTTATTTCTTCCATGTTTATTTATTTATATAATTATTGCTGCAGTTTTATTATTTTTATTGCCTTTTTGCAATTTTTATTGATTTTATGCCTTTTATGATAAATTTGACATTTTTATCATAAAATTTACATTTTTATGTTAAAATATATCACTTTTATCATTTGAATCATTCATTTATGTGTTTTAATTTATTTCTATTAATATTCTAGCATTTTTGTTTTTTGCATTTTTATTGCTTTTATGCTATTTATGGTAAATTTGACATTTTTATCATTAAGTTAATGTTTTTATGGTAAAAATATCACCTTTATCATTTTAATATTTTTATTTCTATCATTTTTACTTATGTACATATTTATTTCTTCATTTTTATTGTTTTTGTCTCATTTTGGCTATTTCTGTTATATTTATACATTTTATGGTAAAATTAATATTTTTATCATAAAGTTCATATTTTTATGTTAAAAATGTCATCTTTATCACTTTAGTTTATTCATTTATGTAATTTTTATTTATTTATATTTATATTTTTACTTTTTATTGTATTTTGTAATTTTTGTTGCCTTTATGCCTTTTTGGGTAAAGTTGCCATTTTTAATCAAAAAATGGATATTTTTTAGTGAAAATGACATTTTTACCACTTGAATTATTTTTATCACATTAGTTGCATTTTATTATTTTCATTATCCTTTTTGATAAATTTATTGCTCTTAGCATAAAGTTCCCATCTTTATGGTGAGAATAATATTTTTATCATCCCTTTTACTATTCCATTTTCATTATTATCATTTGTATTCCATGTTTATTATTATTGCCATTTTTATTGTCTTATTTGATAAATTTATTATTTTTATCATAAAGTTAATATTTTTATGGTAAAAATAGTATCTTTATCACTTCCATTATTTTTATTTCCCCATTTCAATTTCCTAATATTTTCCTCATCATAAAAATCTTATTTTCTATAATAAAAATGACAACTTTATACCAAGATACCTAAATTTCAAAAATCATGCATCTTACATTTCCATTAGCATCCTTATTTGCTTACTTGATTTGTTATTCTCGTTAGCATTTATCTTTTCGAATATATCGAATTGCCTTAAATGCAATGTGTGCTTGCATGCGTGTGCAAAGTAACTCTTGTTTTGTAGGTTTATTAGAATATAATTTTTATTTCCTTTTTCCATTTTGATGTAATTAATAAAATAAAATAGGTTTTTTTTCAAGGCAATATATTTCTTAATCCTGATCCCCCCCCCCCTTTCTTTTTTTTTTCCTATTTTGGATATATTTATTAGTATAGGCTTTTCATGTGGGTTGTAATCCTTAATCCCTTTCCCCATTTTTATTTTGTTTATTCGCGTGCTTATTTCCATTTATTATTTCTTGTATGCTTGTGTGCTACGTGCTATATGTTTACTTGCTTATTTCTTTATTCGCTCTATGATGAATGCTTGTCAATCCAATTATCCTACATTACATGCTCTAAGCGATGATCATAGGTTTTTGGCGAGTCCACTGGGACTCATGATTCGAGGGGTATAAATGAAGACTGTTTAGTATTATGCATAACTTGTTTATTCACCTTCACAACAATATAATTGTATTTCACTACACTCACCATGTGCACCCTTCGTCCCTAAACCCTCAATAATACTGAATGATATTTCCACCATGGTTCCATTCGAGTTACGGGATGACGAGATTAGTATTATCACTTTTATCCTTTACTCGATAAAGAAAAGTTATAGGGCTTAAAGTGATGCGACTCGGCTCCTAAGTCCAAAATGGGGTACAGTTTTCTCGAGTAAGTAAAAGAATGCTAGACTCACTGTCTAGAGTCCATAACCCTAGTTATATGGGGGTATTCTAGCTAAAGGAGCCCTTAACCATAAGCCTGACGCATCCTATGTAGATAAACCAATAGAAATCTCCCCTAGGATCCCACCTAGCTTTTGCATGCTATCCGCTTAATCTGCTATTTACAAATGTCGTGACATCTCTAGTGTTTGTCACCATTTGTTTTCATTATGTCAGTTTTCATAGACTTTCCACGCTTAGACTTGTGTGATCCCCGTTTACCATATGTAAGCCTGATGCAAAAGGAATGACAAGAATTATGCACCTCAATTTGGATAGTCCGTAAGAACTAACAGATAATGACATCTTTTAATGATATAACCTATAAAAGTCATCTATTTGTCCTTATTAGATCAAGTGGATAAATCAAGAATTTAACTAGATTGTGGACGAAAGAATCAAATTGTAAATTATCAAAAGAAACTCTCATGTCTCTTGGTAAACACACAAAATGTCAATGAAAGGGACATGTAGATCCCTTCTATTGACTATAGTCCCTATGCTCGCAGGTGCATACGAGCTGTAGACACCACTTGTAACAAGACAATTGGGCCTCTTTTTGACATTGTGTTGTTATCTCAAGTTCATTTGAGTATTGTTCATTAGTTTACCTCTTAAGTCTAATCATCATGGATTGAAACAACCTAGTTTGAGAGCGCAACCATAGTCCCTCAATGACTATGATTCAAAAACCCACCTAGGATAGAAATCTTCACCACGTGGAGTGACAAGGTTAGAATGAGCGATTGTTTGTACTTAGTTTGTTCCTTTTTGCAAGTTTTACACTAACCCTGCTTGTTCGTTTGGTTTCCTTTTCTTTTCTCATGCATACATACATACACATAGGGCATTTCTTCACGTGCTAACCCACGGTCTTTTTGTAGCAATTTTGCATCATCATGTTAGTAGAATTATAACTATCATGCCAAACATACACACTAACCCTTTTGTTTTGCAGAAATCACCATGCCACGCATATATGCATCATCCTTTTTTATCATCCTAACATGAACATTTGTGCAGAAATATAGCTCCTCGAAAATCTTGAAGGCTCAAGGCTAAGCGCACTAATACTAGTCCCACTAATCCTATGACCGATCCAACTCAAGAGATAATGACTCAAAACACAGAAGAATAGTTAAATGATGCCCTCAAGAAACTGATGAGTGATGGCCCTTTATCTGACTTTATGAATAAAGAAATGAAAGCTATAATGGAACAGTTGATCCGCGAGAAAGCATTTAAGGGAGAAGCTTCCGGGTTAGTTAATGCGAAGGTTGATAAAGGCAAGAGTAAAGTGCCTACCCCTAGTTTGTTCATTGAGGATGACTAGTTTTATCAGGCCAGAAGAGGAACATTTCCCCAACCACCTACCAAATCAGTCAATCTGACTAACTCCAAGCCATCAGAGGAGGTTAAGATACTGGCTAACAAGATGGCTTAGCTTAAGTTCTCACTTAAGGAGAAAAGTGCCATAAGGAGCCGCGATTACACCGATCTTTCACTATTTAAGGATGAGCCTATACTTAAAGATTTCAAACTCTCGAATTTTACTAAGTTCAATAGTACTAGGGATCCTCGCGTCCACTTAAGGCTGTATGCCACTTTCACAGCCTCCACAAAGTTGACTGAATCTCAAATTGTGAAGTTTTTCTTCACTTCACTAGAAGAATAAATAAAAGCATGGTTCTTTGACTTGGAGGATGAGATCAAGAATGATTGGATGCTTCTTACTCATAAATTCATCAAGTAATATGAATACATCACTCAACTGGACGTCACGAGACGTGACTTGGAAATGACTAGGTAGAAGAGCGGTGAGAGTTTTTCATATTACATCGCTTAATGGATAGGGAAATCTACTTTGATGAGAGATAGACCTCCAGAAGATGTGCAAATAGAGATGGTAATCAATGGAGCCTTGCTCTACTTCCGTAAACAAATGCTTTTTGTCCACTGCCTTACTTTAAAAGCACTTCACTAAGCTGGCATTAGAATTGAGGATGATGAAATCTCTCAACCCAAAAATCCCTACAGAAAATCAACACAACCTACCCAAAATACCCATTCCACTGAAACGAACCTAATCATTAATGCCCTGAGAAACCATAAATACTCAAACTTCAGTCTATTTTTACCCAAAGTCTTCCAAAGGTTTCAGTAAAAAGGCCTCCTCAAACCCTTTAAACCAAGACCTCTACCAAACCCATTGCCTACATGTATCAATCCTAACCTTTACTGCCACTTCCACCAAATGTCTAGCCATAATACTGATGACTGCTACATCCTAAAAGATTGAATGCAAGACCTTATAGACTCTGGCATGATTTAAGAACCTAAGAAGCAGCCTAATGTCAAAACCAACCCTCTTCCTAACTACAAAAATGTGCCACAACCAGCATCCTATACCATCTCTTTAAGGTTACCCAAGTCATTTATAGAGAGCTCTATTTAGAATATTCTTGAAAGTTAGGAATAGAAGCTTGAAAGGGAAGAAAGGGAATTATTAGCAATACTTAAGGTAGATTTTGTGGGTTTGATCTACAACTCAAGTGATGATGAGATGGATCCTTCTACTTACCAGTATATATGTATGCTTCCTACTCGTACACCTCATATTATGATGCAAAGATAGCCAAGTTAGATAACAACAAGGAGAGTTAGGGAAGTCATTGATTATGAAGGACCGGTAAATCTCGAGGAAGAAGGGGAACCAAAGGAAAAGAAAGAGTTTAAGGTTTATTAGGACAGTCGTCTGGAAAGTTTGACTTTAAAGTTAAACACAACATTCCTCCTTCAGTTGTTATCAAGAAGGAATATATTGTACCCTTCGGATGGGGAGAGAATTTTGATAAAGAAGATAGGATTGTCACTGTCCAATTGCTAGCCACACGAAGCATAATGGGGATCGATTTATGGTATGACTCCGATGAGGAACCATTAGTTAATCATGTAAGCAAAAGAGGGAGAGTTTATTAACCTGTCGAGAAAGACATGGTAAAAGGAAAGGAAGTTGCCAAAGAGCCCAAAAAAGAGAATGAGCCCGCCACTCAAGTAGAAGAAGATTCAGTTTTGAAGTAGCTCAGAAAAATCCAAGCTCAAGTTAGTATTTGGGACCTTTTGATGACATCGAAAAAGTATCAAAATGCTTTAGCACGCACTTTTGATGACTTTTTGGACACTACTCCTAAAGACATAATAGCCTCATTACTCCTAAAACACAACAGTACTATTACTTTCTCTAACATCGATCTTCTACTAGAAGGGAAAGCTCATAACAGGCCTTTGTTCATCCAAGTGCTTATGAGAGCTAAGATGACATCATATGTTATGGTTAATGATGGGTCCATCATTAATGTATGTCTACTCAGGCTTTTTCATAAGTTTGGGATACCAATTGAAGAGCTTGAAGTATCCAATGTAATAATCATGGCTTACGACGATTCCAAAAAGCAAGTCGTGGGAACCTTCAAGGCAAGTATCACTGTGGGAGAAATTGATTCCATTATGGAATTTACGGTGCTAGATGTCCTACCTACGTTAGTTCTGCTGCTAGGAAGACCTTGGTTTCATCCGTTTGGAGGAGTGCCATCCACTTTACAATAGAAAATCAAGTTCCTACTTGACGAAAAGGTAGCCATTATTGAAGCTGAGACTAATGTTCTTGTTGCCTGCAAGAATGTAACTCCTATGGCCTTCAAAGTATTAGTGAGCAATGAAGACTAAGTCAGTCCGACAGTCACAATGAAAAAGATGAGCTATGAACTAGGAATTGGGCTTGGAAAAAAAAAAGAATGGGATTTCAGAACTGCCAGATCTCAAGGGACAGACTAGTAAGTAGGGACTAGGATATGATCCAACCACAAATAAGGGAAAGAAGACTACTTTCATTTTTGAAGGCCTCTCTGGGTGCCAAGGTTAGCCCGAGGAATGGGAATGCAATGGGATCAAGAAACTAGGCTTTAAGATTTTTATTGATATGATCAGTAGTATGGGGAAAGAACAGAGTCAGAATGGAGAAGAAGGGATCATTTATATTACTAAGATTGAACAAGTTCTGCAGAGTATGAGATTGGAAATTGAAGCTCCTAGCTATGCCGACATTGCAACTCTCATTGAATCCAACATAAAGGATATCCTGTTTGATGATGCACCAACTCGGGATGATATTTATATTGCTAATCTTTTTGAATATTTTGATGTACCAAATTCTGAGAATGATGCAATGAAATCTGATTTTGCCTACTTGTGTAATGTGTCTTGTGATAATGATGAGCATTTCATTGAGCCTTGCATGAGCATATTTGACATTCATTCAGTTAACACTAAACCATTTAACATGGGCACGGATGAAAATCCCCGCATATTACATATTTCAAAAGATGGTACCCTGAGGAAATGAGAGAATTAGAAAAAATATTAATAAACTACTCAAAAGTGTTCGCTTGGACATACGACGATATGCCTGGCATTGATAGGGACATCGTTCAACATTACATTCTAAAGAAGGACACAAGCTACTGAAACAGAAGTTACAGAGGTTGAGACCAAAATGGGCAAAAACATAGAAAAACATATCAAGGCTAAGTTCCTAGAAGTGGTTAACTATCCGGAATGGTTGGCTAATATGGTTCTAGTGAGTAAAAAGGATGGAAAAGTGAGGATTTGTATAGACTACAGGGATCTCAACAAAGCATGCTAAAAAGATGATTTTCCACCTTTCCACATAGATGTTCTAATCAATAATGCTACTTTGTGTGCTATGTACTCTTGCATGGATGGGTTCTCAAGATACAACTAGATCCTCATGACAATCATCGATAAAGCTAAGACTACCTTCATCGCTGAATACAGAATGTATGCTATAGAGTAATTCCTTTCAGTTTGAAGAACACAGGTGCGACCTATTAGAGGATGGCTACAATAATGTTCCAAAGGTCGAAGACTCAGAAAGAACATCTGACTATATTGGAGAAGTTCATGCAGCGAGTAGACAAGTATAATTTGAGATTGAATCCTAAAAAGTATGTACTTGGCATAACTTCAAGGGAAGATGCTAGAACATATAGTTAGTCATAGGGGAATTGAAGCTAATCTAGACAAGGTGAAAGCAATTCGTGAAATGCCTTCGCTGAAGACTGAAAAGGAAATTCTGGGACTCTTAGGAAAAGTATAGTTCATCAGCAGATTCATAGCCATATTTACCAAAATATATGAACCAATATTTAAGTTGCTTAGGAAGGATTAGCCTGTGGTTTGGAACGAGAAAATTTGAATTGCCTTTGACATAATCAAGGACTATCTCATGAATCCACTAATTCTGAGACCCTCAGAAATGGGAAGCCTCTAATCTTGTACTTGGCAGTTGAAGGGAATGCAATAGGAGCTATGCTGGCTTAGGAAGGAGACGTACGAGCCGAACATGCTGTCTACAATTTAAGTAAGAAGATGTTGCCTTATGAAAGGAAGTATAGTTAGGTTGAGCATATCTGTTTAGCAATGGTTTTGGCCATGAGAAAGCCAAGGCACTAGTTTTAGTCCTATAAGATCCAAGCAGTCTTAAAGTTAGATCCATGAAACATCTGTTTGAAGCACCATCACTGGTCGGGAAACTAGCCAAGTGGCTAGTATTACTAACATAATTTGATGTTGAGTATCTGACAAAAAAAACAGTCAAAGGGAGAGCAGTACTCGAGTTTCTAGCACTAAATCTTACTTTGGATGACCAAGAGGTAGAACTTGAATTCCTAGATGACCTTATTGCAATAATAGAAATTCAAGGATGGCGTATGAACTTTGGTAGAGCAGTAAACCAGTTCGGAGCAAGAATAGGAGTAATTTTGCTAACTTTAAAAAATGAAGTGATTCTCATAGCGAAGAAGTTGATGTTTTGGGTTATGAATAATAAAGCAGAATATGAAGCGTGCGTGATAGGAATGGAAGCACTAGTGGCTTTAAAAGTTACAAAAGTAGAAATATTAGGTGACTCGATGTTGGTAATCAACTAAACTATTGATGAATGGGATCTGAAAGAGCCATATTTGAAGTCGTATCTAGAGCACTTACAACAGTTAGGACAGTCATTTTAAAAATTCAGATTCATTCACTTGCCAAGAAACCACGACCAAATGGTTTGGGATGGATCGACAACTATGCCTATTAACCCTTTAGTGTTACTAAAGTCAAATAGGCTGTGTTACAAGAGCATGAGAGTAATGGAAGCAAAAGTGGATTAGAAGCCTTAGTTTTACAACATTCAGCAGTATTTGGACAAGTGTAAATACCTAGTAGATGCAAGTGAGGAGGATAAGACAGTTATCAAAAAGTTGGCAGCAAAGTTCACCCTTCATCAAGATGTCTTGTACAATAGAGCTTCAGATGGGATGTAGTTGCACTGTTTGGATGAGAACAAAGAAAAAATGTTAATGGTAGAGGTTCACGAAGGAGTTTATGGTCTGCATATGAACGGTACAACTCTAGCCAAGAAGATAATGAGACAAGGGTTCTTTTAGATGAAAATGGTTAAGGATTATGTTAAGTTCACCCACAGATGTCACAAGTGTCAAATTTATAGGGATGTCAGTCATCTGCCTCATTCAAAATCATAAGTCCTCATTCAGACAAGGCCATTTTTAGTTTAGGGACTCGATATCATAGGAGAGATTCATCCTACAACCTTTAATGGACACAGATACATCATAATCATAATTAATTACTTCACTAAATAGGTAAAAGCCAAATCCTACAACAAATTAGGGGCAAAGCAGGTAGCCAAATTCTTAGAGAAGAATCTATTATATAGATATGAGATTCCTTAACACTTGATTTTAGATAATGGGGTACAGTTTCAAGGAGAAGTACAGGCAGTGCTTGAAAAGTATAAGGTAAAGCACTATAATTCGTCGCCCTATAGGCTATAAGCTAATGGAGTAGTGGAAGCAGTAAACAAGAATATTAAGAAGATCCTCTCAAAGATGATTAAAACTCACTATGATTAGGCTAATAAGTTACCATTTGCTCTTTGGGGATATATCACTACAGTGAGAACATCCACAGGGCAACTCCTTTCTTGTTAGTGTATAAGATAAAGGTTGTGCTTCCAATCGAGGTAGAAATAAAATCCCTTCGAGTCATAATCGAAGCATATTTACCCAAGGCGAAGTGGGTAGAATAAAGGCTAGCACAGTTGGATCTTATAAATAGTGAGAGGTTGAAGGCACTTTATCACACTTAGTTGTATTAAAGAAGAATTGAAGGGCTTTCGACAAGAGAGTGAGACAATATGATATCAAGGTTGGAGATGGGGTATTGAGGCAAGTTAAGTAGATTCTACCTAATCCAAGAGGGAAGTTTTGACCTAATTAGGAAGGACGTTATCTAGTCAAGACTATCCTTTCGAAAGGAGCAATTAAGTTGATGGATGTTGTTAGGAATGAGCTTTTTAAATGGATCAATGTCAGTCGTCTCAAGTGATACTATTCATAAAAAGACAAAAAAAAAAGAAAGAAAAATAAAAAAATGAGAGGTAAAATAGTTAATTAGAAAAAACAAAAAAATGAGAGGTAAAATACTTAATTAGAAAACCCAACAGGGCTAATTAAGGATAGGGGTACTATCATTTTGAAATGTTCTGTGTGTAATTATGCTCATCATAAATGTTATTCAGTGCAAATGAGAAAGATCATCAAGAGTTGCATATGTAAAGAAGTAAGTGCCTGAATCAATATTTATCACAAATAAAGCCAAGATTTGCATCTTAGAGTTCATATCTTTCCATGATGCAAGGTGATGTAATATTCATCAAGTTGTATTAATTTCTATTGTAAGCCTTTTCATTGTATTCGTTATGATGGCATAATAAGCAAATGGAAAAGAAATAGAGAGAAAGGGCATAACAAAAATCAAAAAGTATTGAAAGCCTCATAAACAGTTTGTCAGTCAACTACATCTCAGAAAAGTCTAAAATTTCCTATCAGTACAGTCAAAAAAACAAAATGGAAAGATGGAATCAAGACTCAACCCCATCCTCATAATCACCACCATCATCATCGGCATCTAGAGGTCCTCTCCTACAGAGCCTAATGTCATGAACCTTGAACTCCTCCAGCTTAACCTACAGCCTCTAGATCTCGCTTTGATAGTAGGCACCCTCCTGCTGCCATGCTGCCTCCTACTAGCGAATGGTCTCATCCCACTTGTGCATCATCCTTGTATGCTTGAGCTGCATCATCATAACATACATGTATTAGCATACACGCATCCATAATATAAACATACGCATTATTACATAATTAAATTGGGAAATAGCCAAAGCATAAGAAGACTTATATAACCCTCCATGGAGTAGTGGACATAATGACTCATCAAGCCTGAAGCGCACTGGTACCAATACATGGCTATCTCTTGAGGAACCTACAAATAAAATAATAAGCAAGCAGTAAATTCGAAATAGCAAAATGACAAAAGCAGAAACCCACATGAGTAGCATCCTCAGGGATGAAAGCCGTAAGCTCGGTGGACCACTTGAACCGTCACCTCACCATGAAGGTTGTGCGCCCAGATCACAAGAACCAACTATAGCAAAGCTACCTCAAAGATCATCTGAGCAGTCCTAGTCGGGGCATTAGCAGCAGCTCTAACACCGCACGAAGTCTCGGTGGCACTCCTAACATAAAATCTCTTTGAGTGAGACTGTCAAGGACAAACAGAAGTGATCAAAACAAGAATAGTCAAGATAACCACAACACAAAAAGAGGAAGCAAGACATACCTAATAAGCAAAAGAAGAGGAAGTGCGCACGGGTGGAGTAGGTAAAGCATGCACGAAGCTCGTTTCAGTACCGTTGATCAGGCGAGGGATCTGGGGCTTCAAAAAAGAAACGCCCTTTGGCTCTAGATACAGACGGTAATTGGTCCCGACCAATGCCTCCTCTAGAGTAAGGCCCGCTATGTCCTTTCCCTAGAACATGTTAAGAGGATGAGGGACATGATGGATGGTAGGCCCTCTATACCAATCCATGATGCGCTCACCAAGGTACCAGGCGTGGTCAATGAGAGTCACGAATAGCACCCACTCACCAATAATCTTAACAGTCCCAACCATTGCCAGCAAGAAATCGTGGGATAGCACTCCCACCACTACCAAATATGTATCTGTTATTAGAAACCACTATCAAAAATAGAACATAGAAACTCATAATGAGGAAAAGTAAAAAGCGATGACTAACCTGGTCGAATGTCAACTCCTTGAGGGTGGTATGAGCTATTCCCAAAGACTACACAATACCTTTCTAGCCCTAAGTAGTCCAAATAGGAAAGCAGGGGAACCCCTCACGTAATTCAGGTATGGTGGGAGGAGTCAAAATGCAAAACTCAAAGGCCCAAATCTACAAAAGAGAACTCATTAGAAATAGTATACTTGAAAAAGAAAGAAAAAGAACGTCAGGGTATCCAAAATAACTCACATCAACCACTACTGGTACGTCGTAGATCCAGAAACTATCTCTGCATGAATCATTTAGGTCATGGAGGAGGTAGCCATAGTCTGCAGAACCCTAGTCATAGTCTCGCAAGGCGTCAAGATCTTATAACAGGGGAAGCAACCAAGAGCCGCCGGTGTTTTTCGCATTAGGGAACACTATAGTGTTCAATAAGTAGAAGATGAAGCACCAGGCTCATCTCTCGATGTTATTAGCACCATCGCTAGTAGTATCATCACAGGCCTGCCAGAGCCATTCATATGAAATCAAACTGCCCCGGCTAACTCTGAACTTGGGACTGCAGCCAAGCAAATCACAGTATAAAGCTGTAGGGTCTTTTAAGATGTTGAAGGGGATCCGCTGACCAACAAAGGAGAACATTGTAATAGTAGTGAAGTCTAAGGGCATGATCACCATCTCCCCAAACTGAAAGTGGAAGGTATGGGTGCAGTCAGACCACCTCTCGATCAAGGTGGTCATAGTAGCCTACCGAATCTTCAGCGACTCCGATCCCTCCAGCAAACCATTGAGCAGGCCATCAAAGTTGAGGCTGCACACCTGATCCCACACCTCCACTGGCAACCTCCGATAGAGCTTCTTTTCCCAAGTGAAGCTATTATATAGCACTAAGAGAGTCATGGAGCTTTAGAAAGGGAAGTCAGCAAAACACAAGTCCCGACTCAAAATTTGTCTACCTAAATGTCATAATAAGCACTAACTACTATTTACTTGTTATTTGCAGGATAAGCGACATCATGCATCCAAAATAGAGAACAACATGATAAATCCTAGCATGCAACCTAAGGAGAGCTAAGTCCTAGCAAAAACTTCTCTAGAACACGCAAAAGAGCTAATCCTAGAAAGGGAAGTATAATAAATGTTAGTTCTTAAATAATCTAATTTGTTATTAAGTATTCATTACTAACTTACTCTATCCTATAATGCAGGAGGGATAAAAAAATGAAGTTTGAGGTACTAACCCGTTGCTGATGAAGCATCCAGACGTGCTCCCTAAGGTTCGAGGCAAGTTAAATCTCGTGTCCCCTTGTCACCTCGTGCCTTGTATGGTGAGTAGGCATTAGCATCTGATGACCCATATCGCCCGCCGCCTGATCCCCAAGAGCTTCCTCATCGAGATCCTTCAAACCAATCTCAAGACTAGGAGGAACCTACCTGAGGAGGTCATCCCCATCACTGCCTTCGCCTCTTTCTATAGGTGTATAAGTGAAGAAATCCTAAGGTCCAAAAAATCCTAAGGAGAGGAGAGAGAGAGAAAAAAAAGAATGAAAAATGAGGAAAAAATTAAAAATAATCCCTTTTATAGCCTTTTGGTCTGTGGGTCCACTAGAGAACCACGAGTGTGGGTCCTCAACCCACACTCATAGGTCATTGGACCCACATGCATGGGGTGCCCACAACACTAGTTGGGACCCACCGGAACCCTAAAATGTAGATTTTGTCACACCAAAGCTTTAAGAAGGCCTCGAAAGCACTATAAGGACTTGGGAACTAGTCCACAATATATTTTAGGCTGAGAATCCGCAAGCAAAGCCTAAAATTCCCTAGAAAAGTGCAAAAATCTAGGGAGTCCTTTATACCCTTTTATTTTATTCTTTTTTCGCATACACTCATACATTCATGTATTCACTTGCATTTTAAATATTATTTTCCCATGCTCTCGAAGGTGTAGTACTTGTACCGGAGAGGGGCTGCATGACAAGGATGGACTAGTTAGCCTTGATAACGACCGTCTCAATTTAGTCAGATTTTTTAAGCTTCCTGACTTTGACCAATAGCTTCTAGCCGAGATTCTCACTTCCAATCAATCTAATGCTTGACAACCTCATGAAAGATGGGAAGTCCACTAAAGGAAGATTCATAGGGAACTAGGACGTTCAGGTAATTTAAGATTATCATATTGGACCCTAAAAGAGGATTAAATGCAAGAAATAATAATAAGAAAAATCATACACATATTACTCTAATGCTCAAAATCGAGTAAGAGTATGCAAAGGATCCCTGATATGGATGTGACCAAGCTGGAAGATGGTGGTGGCATTTCCAGAGATAAAGCTAAGGATGGGCTTGATGGAGAGGATAGCAAGAAATCCAAAGTTAAAGCTAAAGATCCATTAAGCATGCCACAAGGCCCAATTACAAGGTCAAGGTCCAAGAAGCTACAAGAAGCCTTAATTGGCTATATGCAAGATTGGACTAGTCAAGGAAGTTCAATTGATTATGCTAGGTTTGGCCCAAGTGAAGACACAACTGAATGGGCTTGGTTTAATGTTTTGCAAGTCCAAATACATGAGGAATAATGTGGGCTGAAATCTTTTATTTAAGCCCAAAACTATGTTATTTGTTATTATGCTTATGTGGCAACTAGGTTTAATAGTTTCATTAGGGTTTCTTATGTTAGGATGTTATAAAAACACCCCTCAAGGTACATTTTTAATCAGATTGGATTTTAATAAAAAATAGTTTTGTTCCCTTTGCATATTTGCTTGAATTCTTGAATTCTTGTTGAATGCATAAACCACTTATCAAGGAATTAATCTGTCCTTGTGGCGTGTTAAGGGTTAGGGTTTAAAGAACTTAGTTTTCTTTAGGTTCTAATCTTGATCAACCAAACTTACAATCTGATTTAAGCAATTCTTGGGTTTCTAAGATAGTAATTCACGAGTTCATAATCATTAGGGTTCTATTCCTTGGAGGTTCTTAACAAGAGTCTTCTCTTCCTTCAAGAAAAATGAACTCTTTTTTGATCAAACCCTTCTTTTCACCCTCCCTTTTCCTTCTCAAGTAATATTTTTCTCTTTTTTTTGTGTTCTCTTTTTTCTCTGTATTCTCTCTTCTCTCCTTAGTGTCTCACCTCTAGGTCTCATACCCTCAAGTATTCTACTTAAGCTCCTTTCTTTCTCTTTTCCCAATTCCCAAAGAAGTGCCACTAAGATCAAGTCATCATTTCCCATCATTTCCTCTTATCTTTTCTCACCCCATTTTGCCTTGAAAGTCATCTTTTCATGCAAAAATCTGCAGGATGGAGATTTGTGGGTCTAATTTTGGTGTATAGGGCCAAAATGCATTAAAATGCATTTAATGTAAAGTTAGGTCGGCTATTGAAGAGGTGTCACCTCTTCGAGCCTAGGTTGAAGGGGCGTCGTCCCTTGGGAAGGGGCGATCATCTCTTTACCAGGTTTGGAATGGTTCTAGGGCAATAGGTATGGGCCTTCCTATTTCCTTTTAGGCTTTTGGGCTTTAGGTTTGGTGTTTTAGGCTTTGGTTAGAGCTTTTGGGCTAAGTTTATGTTTTTGAGTTCATTTTACAAGAAGCTTCGGGTCCTTTTACATTCAAAATTCTGGACTTTCTCATCACTAGGCCTTTGTTGTCAGCCAATCAAACCAAGGGTGTCCACACTTTGCCCCCTTAGTTTAAAAAAAATAGATTTATGAAATTGATTTTTTTTAAAAAGCAACATGCACAACAAATAGTGAGAATGACATGCTTGACCTACAAGCTTCACTTGGGTCTTTAGCTTTGAGAATTCAAACCCGAATGGTCAAACTTTATCTTAAAACGTGATCATGATCCTCGGGTTTTCCTCGCCCAATTAGTCACTTATTATAATTGGACGTGAATTTTGAGCATGGCCCAATCTTCACTCAATGTGAAATGTAACCGTGTTCCTCGGGTTTTCCTTACCTGATTAGTCACTCATTATAATTTGGCATGAATTTCGAGCATGGCCCGATCTTCATTCAGTAGAAAAAAGAAAGAAGGTGCTCTTCAGGGATTCAAACTTGACCAGACACTTCTTTACAATGCACACTTCGGGGATTCAAACCTGACCAGACGCTTCTTATGGAGAATGCACTTTGGGGATTCAAACACAACTAGACATTCCTTGAAATGTGCACTTCGGGGATTCAAACTCGATCAGACACTTCTTTACAATAAGCACTTCGAGGATTCAAACCAGACCAGATGCTTCTTATGGAGAATGCACTTTGGGGATTCAAACCCAAACAGAAATTCCTTCACTGATGCTTTGATCAGAATACTTTCAATTATTCAAAGTTGAATTCGAGATACACCCAAGAGACAAAATAAGTAATTCTCCAATTTTTTTTTGGGTTTTGCTGGGGATCCCTACCCACATGGTGGGCCATTCATAGGCTTTTTGGGCTTTCTCTTTTTCTTTGCTTTCCAGAGCTTATTATCAAAAGCCCACCCCTCTTTTACTATATAAAAACTTTTTCTTCCTTTCTTTTCCTTCTTCCTTTCATTTTCTTTTTTCTTTCTTTCTCTTTTCCTTCTTTCCCACATTTTCTCATTCTCAAGCATGGCTGATGGGAGAATACAGCCTCTGCCTCATTGGGACCTTGTTTCTCCTATCCTTACTCCTCCGCGTAGCCATGGATTGACGAAGAGTGACACAATCCTCATTTTGGTGGATTTGAAGAGTCACATTTATTCTCTGGCTTCAGAAGTGGTTAGTATTCAAAACTCCTCATTTTTCTGCAAATAATAATGGGTTAGAACACATTTATGTTTATCTATCAATTAGGATAAGAAATAAGATGAAATTAGGTGAATATTTGTGAAAATTGAGAAAATCTGCTAAGAGCATGCAGTTCTTCGCCTTGAAAAGGTGTCACCTCTTCAAGGAGGCGATCACTTCCTCCAGGAGACAACTTCTCTTGGCGAAGAAGTGATTGCATCTTATATTAAAAGGACGCATCACCTCTTGGCCAAGAGGCGTCAACCCTTGGTAAAAAGGCATCATCTTTTGGAAAAGAGGCATCGTCTCTTGGCAAAGAGGCGTCGCCTCTTCACCAGAAGAGGTTTCTTCTATTTTTATTTTTTCAATTTTTGACTTATCATTAACACCCATAAATATTTAAATACACAAAACTGATTCTACTCCCTAGTTCTTTCTTGCAGCATGACGCACACACATTGGAGGGCATTAGAAACTTTCATAGAGCTCGAGTCTTCTACAATGAGCTCACAAACGACCATCAGGATAGGATTCAGGACACTGGATTCGACGATTTCATTCTTTCTCTGCTAGAGGAGCAGGGGAAGACGGATTATCATGGATTATCAGCCTCTTCATGCCCTGATGGAGAGGTGGTTAGACACGACTCACACGTTTGGAGAGTTAACTTTGGATTTAGTTTCTTTTATTGTAATCACTGGGATTGCATGTACCGGGAACCTCGTTCCTTTTGATATGAGCTTGAATCAAATGAGTCTAGAGACAATTTCCTATATTGAGCGTCTCCTCAGTGTGATTCCCAACATGAAGGGGACTTGCACGATTAAGCTAGATTTGATCCAAAGTTTCTACACCCGGGAGAGAGCTGTAGCAATGACCAGCCCTTGGGAGATCGACCAGGTGGTACGGGCTTTTTGATTTACCTCCTCTGCACCACACTCTTTGCTGACATGGCTAGTTCCCTTGATGTAATGTTCTTTATGCTGCTCCAGGACTTGGATTTAGTGGCCACCTGTGATTGAAGTAGCTGTGCTCTAGCATACCTCTACAGGAGCATAGATGAGGTAGTGCATGGAGCGAAGAGATTCTGCGGGTTCTGGCACACTACTCTGGTATTTCCTTTCCCTTTCTGATTTATTTTGTAAATCTTGTCACCATTTACTGACAGTTCTCCTTTGCAGGATTGAGGATTGGAGTTAGAGCTGATTGTAAGGATATCCCATGTAGCAGATCATGTCCCAGCCATAGGGAGGTGGGGCGCTAACCTTGTACTAAAAAGGCACCTGGCTCGAGTGCACTTTCATCGGGAGTGCCTAAACTCCTTAACTCCTGAAGTGGTACCTAAAAAAAAAAAAATTCTTTTTTAGTATTCTTTTAATTCTATTCATTTAGCCGTTATACTTTTGCAGGTGTGGAATGATCCGTGGCGACCAGAGAACTGGTGGAATCCCAAGATGGTTTGCTCTAGGCCGCTATCCTTACAGAGAGTTCTGCTTCTGGGTACCAGTTGTCGAGTATGGTATCTCGGTGAGAGAGTGTACAATTAGAATGGTGGTCCCTGAGCACGATGCATTCTCAAGTCTCCTCCCAGGTACCTTTTCTAGACGTAAGAGCTGGAGGGTGAGGTGCTTGATTAGGCTGTCATTGGATAGCCAGCTACTAATCATACCGTGCGGGTGAAGAGCCGGTATCTAGATTCTTTGGTTATATTTCTCAAATTGTCATGTTTTAATGTGATTCTTTGATTTCAGGTTGCAGCTATTGGACTTGTATTGCATGCTGGAGCCCCGACTCGGGAGAAACCACTGAAGAGACCTCACCCAGATGAAGGCACAAAGGGCAATTCAAGTGGAGCACAACAACCTAGACCTCCCACTGTATCTATCTTTGACATAGTTGCTGATAGCCTTGTGCACACTCCTGACCTATTAGTTTGATGTTGGGTCCTTCCAGGAGAGTTATCATTCCAGGTCCTGACTCTGGATGAGGATCTGACACCTGCTTGCATTTCGACTGGTGTCACTTATGTAAGTTTCTTCTTTAGTCCTATTTTCTCAATCATTCTTAATAATTTTGTTAGTATTGATTGGCTTATCAATAATGTAGATTCCTTTGGAGCAAGGCCAGTACATGTACCGATTGATTGAGGCCCAGAGGGATTACATATTGGGCAATGCACAACAATGGAGGGTAAATATTCTTCCTACTCCTACATGTATGCATGCTTGTGTGATTTACTTACCTTGTGTTGTCTTGAACATGATCAAGATGAGGCAAACCCAGCGAGGATTTCTGCCCACAAGCATCAGATCTAAGTGCTCCAGATTGATGAGGATGAGGATGTTAAGGAGGGAGGTGAGGCCGCAGAAGGCGAGGATTTTGAGGGCACAAATTCAGATGCCCATTAGGCTAGGAGCCCCTTTTTAGTTATTGAGAGCAATACATTTATCAATTCTAAAGTTTAAGAATTCTTTTTTTTTTTTTCTGTTTCATTTTGCTCAGCTATAATATTTCAAAATTAATTCAGTTCAATGAATCCTAATTTTAAAGAAATTTGATGTGCTTGATTGGATGAATTATTATACAGCTGAAATCTTACATTTGCAATTGAAACTATGCAAATTTTTCATAAAAATTCCCCCTGTTCTTTGGTGGAGAGGCGATTGTCTCTTTTAAAGGGGCATCGCCTCTTCAATCTCTGCTTACGAGGTGATTGCCTTTTTGCAATGAGGCACTGAATCCTAGAGGAGGTGATAGCCTCTTTGCAATGAGGCATTGACTCTTAGAGGAGGCGATAACCTCTTTACAATGAGGCATTGACTCGTAGAGGAGGCGATCGCCTCTTCAGGGGTTTTGCAGAAGCTTTAAAATCCCTTATTTCTTCTAAAAATCCTAACTTGCAGCTCCACCATTTTCTCTCATATCTTTCTTTGAAACACACTCTAAACCTCCCAAAATGACCGAGAGATGTTTGAAACTACTGCAGACAATTTTGAAAAGCTTGGATGGCGAATCATGGTCTAAATTGGACCATTTTATCTATCTATCTTCTGATCTCTACATGCTAGGAAGATTAATTTCTCATTTCTTCATGTTCTTGCTCAATTTTGGGATCCCCAAAAACATGTCTTCAGGTTCAACACTGTGGAGCTATGCCCCCTACTAGAGGAGTTTGAGGCTATCTCAAGCTCCCCACTGAATTTTGCTCGTCAGATCACAGTTCCTTCACTCAATACCTCAAATTTGCACTCTATGCAGTATTAAATGGCCCGAATGTTCAACCTTCCACCTCAGTATTCACTTTAATCCATCTTTAACATTGAGATCCTGTTAGACTCTTTTCTAAAAGTGATAATGGCAGTAGATAATAAGGAAGCATATTGGCCTCAGATCTTGGCCTTTTGCATGTATGCTCAATTGCTGCTAATGGCGATTCCAAGATTCTAGACATTCTAGATCAAGTGGAAGCAGGCTTGAACCACCTTTTTCCTCTCATACTTGAGCTAGACAACTTTATTAATACCAGGCACTTTTTTGGAAACCCTCTATTACTAGAGGTTTATTTTCTTTCCATTCTCAATTTACTGCCCTTTGCTTCTGTAATTCTTTGTTCTCTGCATTTATAATCTGTACAGGTATGGTTTCAAGAGAAACTGAAGATTTTCAAACCTCCCAGAGATATCACACATTAGAAAGCAAAGCATTGTCGTACTCGAAGACTCCACCCTATTCCAGTAGATGTTCGGAGTTGGTTATCCACTTTTCCTGTTGCTTTGGTCCAATGGATATGCCCATGGCGGAGGTTGCAGCCTGTGACCATCCGGTCTTACGCTTACTGTCCGGCTTAGCTTTGCAGGTAGAACAAACAAAAATAATGAATTCCTGAGTTGGTGTATGAGTTTGAGCTAGGGCCTCTCACCCAGAATTTTCTAGATAACTTGGCTGCTAGCTGGCCTCAGAGGACCATTCAGAGGTATATTGACAACAATAGAGATCAGTCAACTGATGAACAGTATAAGGCATGGGTTCAGTTGCAACAAATAGAAATGGAAGAGTTTGTTATTACTAGAAGGACGAGGGTGTTACAATCATCGAGTGCCCAGGGGGTTCAAAAGAGAAGACGACAAAATTAGCTTATGTAATTTAATCTTTATCATTTTTTATTGAATGGAATTTCCTCTTTAGTTAAACAATGTGTAATAAGCATTTAATGCAATGTTCAACAATAATAAAGGTAATCCATTCAATTTAATCTGAGCATAAAACTACTATACATTTTTGCTTCTTACACATCTCCTGTTGTCAATTGGTTTGCCCTTGTAAATTTTCCAACCAACTATTTTTCCTCAATCTCTCATTTTACATGTCCTTAATTTTTACCTGGATCGCCTCTTTTGAAGTTTTCAATCTAGTAGGACTTTTTAATTTTTCATTTTTTCAAGTCTCTAACTTTTGCCTAGGCAGCCTCTTTTGAGATTTCTCCCTAGCGAGACTTTACAAAAAATATTTCTTCAGCTTGTCAAGGTTGATAGGCTCTCTAAATTCATTCCCTTCTAAGTTGGATATGATAGTAGTGCCCTTGGAGAATAGCTTTTTGATCAAATACGGACCTTCCCAATTTGGCTTAAATTTTCCCTGTGGATCCGTCATAATTGGCCTAGTCAGCTTTAAGACCAAATCACCCTCTTTAACCTTCCCTGGCTTAATCTTCTTGTTGTAAGCCTGATCAATTCTTTTCTGATATAGCTATAAGTGATACATGGCCTTCATTCTTTTCTCGTTTAATAATGTCAGCTATGCTAACCGACTTTCTACCCATTGTTACTCAGGGATTTTTGACTCTAAAAGAATCCTTAGTGACTGGATTTCCACCTCCACTGGCAATACCGCTTCACACCCATATACCAGGGAATATGGAGTAGCTCCGGTCGAAGTTCTAGCAGTGGTTCTTTATCCTCATAGTGCAAAATGCAAGTAATAGGCCCAATCTTTATAATTCTCCAGTGTCTTAGCCAAAATCCTCTTCACATTCTTGTTCGCGGCTTCTACAACCCCATTAGCTTGTGGTCGATATGGAGAAGACGTATGATGTTCAATTTTGTATTCCTTTAACAAAGTAGCTACCTCAGCTCTAAATTGAATACCATTATTAGACACAATGTGATGTGGTAACCTGTATCGACAGATTATATTATTTTCTACAAATCTTGCCATCTGTTTTGACTTAATCGTGGTGAATGATTCTACTTTGACCCACTTGGAAAAGTAATTGGTTGCTAACATAATGTACTAATGCCTATTAGATGCTTTTGGCCTTACTTCCTTGATGATAAATATTCCCTAAGCTACGAACGACCACGGAGAAGTCAATCCCTGAAGTTCTATAGAAGGAAAATGGCTTACATCACCATATACTTGACAGTTATGGCATTTCTTTACATATTTCACACAATCTACTTCCATGGTCAACCAAAAATAACCTTGGTGAGTTATTTTCTTAGCTAAAACTATCCTATTCATATGCGGTTTGCACAAACCTTCGTGAACAACTTCCATAATCTTTTGAGCCTTAGCCTTATCAACATATCTAAGGTGTACTCCTATCGGCATTCTCTTATACAACATTCCGTTGTTGCTGATAAACTGCCGGGATAGCATTCTCAGGGACATCCTTTCCTTTCTATCAGCATCATCGAAGAATCGCCCCATTTCTAAATACTGTTGTAAATCCAGAAACTACGATTTCTCTACGGGATCAATTGGCATTATCCTGATCTCTTCATGATCGGGAGTTTGGGATTTTACAAAAATGAGAGGTTTGACTGCTGTTTGTTTCTCTCCTTCCCATATTGAAGTTAAGGGGGCTAAGACGTCTACCATATGATTTTCTTCTCGTGGTAAATGTACAACCTTGCATTGAGCAAAGGATAGCAAAACAGTAATCGTATAATCCCAATACAATTTCCGTTTTTCTTCTTTGACTTCCTATTATTTGGAATTCTACTTTACCACTAACATTGAGTCTCTATACACCGTGATCTCATTTGTCCCCATGCCCCGGAGAGCTTCCAAACCATAAATGCAGGCCTTATACTCTGCTTGATTGTTGGTGACATTAAATTCTAATCTTTTCGCCATTGGGATCATTTCCCCATCTGGTGAGATTAGAATTATACCTATACCTGTTCCCTTGATATTAACGATCCCATCAAAGTGCATTTTCCATGTCAGGATTTTGATTGCCCCTAGGTGTTCATATGGAAACTCTAACTCCCATTCTTGTCTGTCATCCACTAGATTCTGAGCCAAAAAATCTGCCACTGCCCTTCCTTTCACCACTTTCTTTGCCATATAATCTATATCAAATTCTGTAAGCAAAACCAACCATCTAGCCAAGTTTCCAGTTAGTGATGGAGTTTACTGAAGATATATGAGTGGATCATGCTTTGAAATTGGTTGAGCCTTGTAGGATTGGAAGTAATGTTGAAGCTTCTTGGTCACCTAAATTACTGCCAAACATGTTTTCTCTATGAGGTTGTAGTTAGACTCGTATGGTAGAAGCTTCTTGCTCAAATAATAGATTGTATGCTTGACCTTTCCATCATCTTCTTGAGCTAACATTGTGCCTATTACCTCTCTTGATGGCAAGGTAGAGAATCAACATTTTACGCGATCTCGATGGCTGCAAAATTGGAGGATTCATCAAATAATTCTTCATAGTTTCAAAACCTTGTTGACACTTTTCATCCTAGACAACTGGCTGATTTTTCTTTAAGAGCTTAAAGATGGGTTTGTAGATAGTGGTAAGCTTGGCTATGAATCTGCTGATGTACTGCAGTCGTCTGATGAACCCTCAAACCTCTTTCTCATTTCTCAATGTAGACATTTTTCGGATCACTCTAACCTTGTCTGGATCCACTTCAATCCCTTTCTGACTGACAATGTGCCCTAATAATTTCCAGAGGTCACCCTGAAAACACACTTCTTCAGGTTAAGCCTGAGGTTCTATTTTTCTGCTCTGGCCAGGAACTTGTCAAGAGCTACGAAGTGCCCTTCTCTAGTTGGAGATTTCACCATCATGTTGTCCACATATACTTCAATTTCCTTATGAACCATGTCATGAAGTAAAGTGGTAGCCATCCTTTGATAGGTAGCTCCCACGTTCTTCAATCCAAATGGTATGATCTAATAGCAATAAATGCCCCATTCAATAGTGAATGAAGTCTTCAGCTTGTCTATTATTGCCATCATGATATGGTTGTATCCTGAAAAACCATCCATGAATGAGTACATGGCGCTAGAAGCCACACTATCGACTAAGGTGTCAATATGCGGTAAGGGAAAATCAACCTTTGGGCAGGCTTTGTTCAGATCCCTATAGTCCACACACATTCTGACCCTTTTGTCTTTCTTTGGAATTGGGACAATGTTAGCCAACCACTGGGTATCGTCGACCACCTCCAAAAATTTCACTTTTAGCTGCTTTTCAACCTCCTTCTTGATTAGGAGAGCCTATTCCAGCCTTAGTCTTCTTTTCTTTTGTTTTACTGATGTGACATGAGAATATGTGGGGGTTTTATTCTTTGCAATCTCTCTGTCAATCTCGGGCATATCCCCATAACCCCAAGTGAATACTTTCTATCTTCTTTTTAATGTTTCTTTCATTTTTTCTCTCTCCTCAGGAGTTAAGTTAAAAGTAAGAAGTATATTTTTAGGAGTATCGCATTTGCCTAAATTAAATGATTTAGTTTGCACTGAATTAATGTCGAACATATGCATAAAATGATCATCACACACGGTATAACCATTAGGAAGAACATTGCATAAATAAGCAAAGTCAGATTCTATTGCATTAATTTTAAAAAATAAAACATTGTTAGGCTCAAATAGGTTATAAAGAGAAATATCAATATCATCATTAAAAACATCCATGATGGAATCCAACATATAGGATAGTCCCGTTCCATCTCCTGGTCGGCAGCATCCTTTGAGTTCATTGCAGGGACATTGTCCTTAAGTTTCAGAAACAGCACCGATTCTTCTACCACTGGCTCCTCCATAGCAACTTTACTAGTCCTATACACCTGTTCAGTGAAAATCTCAAAATCGGGGACCACTTTCTCAGCAATCATTAATGGCTCAGGAGCTCCTTAGTACGGATAACTGGCACCTTCTCCCTAAAAATTCTCCCACAATCCCTTCTTCTTTTCAGCCTTAGCCGTAGACTTTTCAGTCTCTTGATAGCCTAATCCATGCTTCAAAACAGGGACCTTTAGGTCATCAAAGCTCAACGTACCCTGCTGACTCTTCACCAATCCTAGTCCGGGCATAAAATTCGTGCTCTTCATCATACTGATTATCTTCGGGTTCAACCCATCTTCATAGATCATATAGAACTCGAAGCTCAGACTAACTATGAAAATGCCCTAGAGGGGGGGGGGGGGTGAATAGGGCTATCGAACAAAAATCAAAACTTAAAAACAAATAAACAAAAGTAAAAGAATGTTGAGAAAGAAGAATCATGAACACAAGTATTTAAAGAGTTCAGATTCTCAACAATCCTACGTCTCTAACTAACTTATCCCAAAGTTAGGATTTTGAACCACCATAATATATTTCCCTAGATTAACTTTTACAACTTGAGTTTTAGGTTCAACTCAAACCTTACAACTTGAGTTTTCAAGGCTTACTCAAAAACCAATTCACAAGTGTTTTGAAGGCTTACACTAAAACCAAATTCCCAAGTGTTTTAATGGATAAACACTTAAACCAATTCCTTTAGCATGGAACCTCACTTCCCTTTTTCTAAACCCAGAAAATAGAAGAATAAGAATTTCTATTCTAATCACTCACCAAACACTCACAAAGAGTTTATCAAATACAAGAATGAATTAAAGAGAATTTTGAGCTTAATTGAATGCTTAGGAATGTATAAATGTAAAACAAGTTTCTTAACCTCTAAATGATCTTCAGAGGTTGTATTTATAGTTGAGTAATTCAATTATAGCTGTTAGAAATAATAATTTTGTTTCCAATAAATTCAAACTTCATTTGGATGAAATTTGGACTTTTAGCTTGGAAAACACTGGTCCCGGTCGTGATCACATTGATCCCGATCGGGATGTGAAAAAATATGTCCATTATAGATATTATATTTGAAGTCAGCAT
Organism: Mallotus repandus; assembly: GCA_949671775.1. Taxonomy (NCBI): domain Eukaryota; kingdom Viridiplantae; phylum Streptophyta; class Magnoliopsida; order Malpighiales; family Euphorbiaceae; genus Mallotus; species Mallotus repandus. The sequence goes on along the minus strand of CATIWM010114074.1, from coordinate 3,133 downwards.
TGATCCTAGTCATGATTTCCTTGATCCCGATCGGGATCACACTTCTCCTAGTCGGGACATTGGTCCGGGATATGTTCTGGATGATTTCTTCAATTTGATGCAATTTTAGTCCCAGTCGGGATCATGAATTTTTGACATTGAAGGTGATTGAATAAGCCTTATCTTTCTTTATAAAAGTTGTAGGATTTGTCTCAGATTTCCATAGAACTTTGAATCACTTCAATTGGACATCTGTAGCTCAAGATATTGTTGAAATACTAAGAGATGCGCAAATTGAAATGAAAACTGAATAGGCTGATTTTAACTGAAGATTTCCAAACCCAAATGAATTCATATTTTGACAATCTAAGACTTCCAAAATCTTCTTGGAACCCCAAAGTTTGATTTAGCCCAAAAGCACGCTTAACTTCATTTTGATTTCCATGATAGTCCTAGCTTATACACACTTAAACAAACATGTTAAATGCTCAAAATCAAGTGTTTTAAGATCAAAATCAATATTGATTATTGCTAAGGTCAACAATCTCGCCCTTTTTGATTTTGACAAACTTATTTTGAGTTTGAGAGAATAATATAAAATGAAGTGCGTGATAATTTGAATTAATTTTACCCCCCCTAAAATTATGCATATCATAAAAATAATAACTATAAGGAGTAAGAAATTCAAATAAATAAAATTAATGAGAAATATATATTTCCTTATTTGGCATGATAAGAAATATAAATTTTAAAAATTATCTTCTTTAAATAAATACTTAAAAAAATATTTAAGAAACATAAACATGATAGAAGACAAATTTTACTAAGATAATGCATCACAAAGTAGTGCATATCACATTATCATATAGAGCAGCTTAGTTCTAAAGGAAACAAAGACCAAGAACCAAAACAATGAAAATATTTCTCCCCCTTTGTAAAAGACTAAATGAAATTATTTCTCCCCCTTTGTAAAAGACTAAATGAAATTATGCAAGTAAGCAAAACAAAGTCTTTTGTATGGAGAAAAATATGATAACATGATAATTGACACATAAGTAGCCACACTTACAATGCATGTAACAAATAGCAAGGAAATAAATAATAATAAATGATAATAAAGAATTAAAATTAAGAAATCTCAAAATTTTCTCCCCCTTTGTCAAAATGCAAAAAGGATTAAACAATAATTTAATGAAAATAAAATTGCATTAATTAAAGATAGAGTTACAATGATATTTAAGAAATACCAATTGTAAACAAGACATAAACTAAAACAACAAGGGCATAATTAAAAACCAATAGGTCATAGTAGTATAAACAGAAAATATACTAAAAATAAACCAAGAGGAAACCTACGAACAAACAAAGAAAAAAGACATAAACGAATCTAATCTTGAGGAGGAGGAGGTGGAGGATGAGGGAAGGGTGCATATGAGCAAGAATAGCCTTGTTTCTCATATAGATAGTGGACGCCATGTTGAAGATGTGCAATGTGTGCATCCACTTGATCAAAGTGCTCATTGATGTTCTTTTCCATTAATCTCATCCTATAAAAAAAGTGCCCAACCCATTGTGGTTCATCTTCATAGGCTTGAGCTCCTTGATAAGTTCCCTCTTGTCTTGATCTCTTTCTTTATGCTTGAGCTTGAGTCTCTTGTTCTTCTTCATGAGGTTAAAACTCATCAATTTCTTGGAAAAGAGCATCCATGTGTTCAACTTCACCAATATCATGCTTCCAAACCCAAGTGTTACGAATAGAGGTGAATTGCTTGGAGATTCTAATAAAAGTATCATCAAGAAGAATAGGAGCAGTAGGATGTAAAAGGTCAAGTTCAATGTTGAAGAACTTAGCTAATTTGGTAATAATTCCACCAACATAAATAACACCGGTGGCACTATCACTAATTAGCCATAATTGCCATTGAACAAAGCGACCTAAGGCAATGAGTTCTTTATGGACCATACAATAAAGAATGAATAGGTCATCTAGAGAAAGTGCTTTATTGGATATGGCTCTAAAATAGGTGAGAAAATGATGAGCATACCATAAGGCTTTGGATTTAATGTGAGAGGCTTTGGTATGGCCGGCGGAGAAATTTGGTGCATTTGGAGCCTTGATTTCATTCTAAAAAGTCCAAGGATGCCAATTTGCCTTAACTTACACATGCCCTTATTGAGAAAAGCCAAAGAGTGAGTCAAACTCTTGGCTTGTCATGAAACAATCTCTCCTACCAAATTTGAAACACATGGAAAAGTATGGATTGTCATCATTAATAGTTCCAAAGTAAAGAGTGAAGGAGGAGAGAAATTTCCACAATTAAAGAGGGGTGAAGGCAAAATCAAATAAACCAACACTTACAAGGAGATATTTCACCTCATCAAAACATCCAATTTTCTTAAGAGTGTCTTCATGCATAAATCTTGAAGGAATATAACTTCTCTTTTGAAATTGAGAAACTCTCTTTTTGAATTCTTGAGGAGAGTAAGAAAAAGGGGAATGTGTCCTTCTTGGCTTGTCTCTTTTTGAGGTTTGTTCTTGAGAAGAAGAAGGGGGAAGATGAATTGCTTTCTTGGAAACCATTAAAAGAGCCTAAAGATGAGAGAGTGGTGTAGAGAATTTGAAAGAATAGGAGTATTTATAGAGGAAAAATTAGGGTTAAAATTCTTTCAAAATTCGAATTTGTGTTGAATGGGGACCTACAAAATCGTTCCTGATTTGATTGGGATTCAAAGAGGTGAGAAAAGTTATTCCCTATGCTGACAGGACACAGATCCCGGTTGGGACTGCATCCGTCCCAGTCGGGACATCCAGTCCCGAGCCTGGTCCTGATCGGGATCGCAGATCGGGATCTGTTATGTCTCTAATCAAAGAAACGAACCGATCTCGGTCCCGGTTGGGACGAGGTATTGTCCCAGGTGGGACTATGTCCCCGACAGACCATAAACTTTAAAAAACTATGCATTTAAGTCCAAATTAATGAGCAATTAAGTCCTTTTAATTAAAAGCTCAAATTTTTGAATTTTAATTGAAGTTTTTAGGAAATATTGAATGAAGGCTTGACTCATACTCATTTAATGAGGAATGATTTTGCTTAAATAAAAATAATTAATTATAATTCATAAAATTAATTATTAATTTTAGCAAAATAGGAAT